>JACYXH010000249.1:1132500-1157500 GCA_026745465.1 Lota lota
AGGTTATAAGTATGTGGCACTTTAAGTGTTTGGAGGGAGAGTGTGTAGTGTGTGTAGTGTGTGTAGTGCGTGTGTAGTGCGTGTGTAGTGCGTGTGTGTTGCGCTGCGGTCCAGAACCACGGGCCCTTTACGAGCGCACTGAAACCACTGGAACTGGCTGGAGGCTACTAGTGGGGAGGTATGGAAAACCCATTATCCTCACACACGCACACGCACACAAACACACATGCATAGACACACAAGCACACACATACATGCACAGACATACACAGACACACATGCACGCACACGCACACACAAATACAACCATATAGACACACATGTACACACACACACTTATATACACAAACGCAAACCCCCAAAAAACGAATACACATACAAATACACCCACACACACACATTCATGCAGACACACATACAGACCCACACATATGTATACACAGACACACATGTATTCAGTCATATACATAGCCAGTCACACACACATTGGCTTGTTTTACCAACGTAAATATAAATAAATTATTAAATTAATACAATTTGGTGGTTTGGGAAGAAAGTGAAATGAATGTGATGATGAAAATGTTGCGTGTTTTGGTTTCAAAATGGTAGTGATAAAATAGAAAAACTGAACATGAAATAACTTATTGTTGCAGGGTTGGTGAAATGGTCACTTTTTGAAATTTTTTATATTCAATACTCAATGTTGGCCAGCAGAATGGAAACGTGTGGACATGCTTGAACAAAGAGACTGAAAACGATGATTTAAATGAAAAAGAATAGGATTTGAAAATAAGAAGATAAAAGATGCAGAAGGAAGGGATTATGGGGGAAAATGGAAAATGGAAAATGAAAAGCAACATGAATGTGAGATAAAAATCTAATATCTCCAGAAACAGAATTTGAGGTTATATATCATTTTCTTATGGACATTTTCAAACAAGCATTTATACTCTCAAGAGTTAATAACTCCCAATTTGACGGATGCTAAAGAAAAGTTAACCTTCCATAATGTAAACTCCAAAGTAAGGTTATATTAACTTAACTTGGAATTTCATACTGAAAATGGAGATACTAGATGTTTTCCAGATGACGGTGGGGAAAAGCAAACACAAAGCATGTAAAACAACAACAACAGAATTAAACTGAAACAAAATAGGCTAGCGTCATGCTACGAACACGCTATCGCTAATCTCAGCAAGGAAACCAGTTAAATCTAAAACTAATACGTTTTATTTTTGTTTCAAATGTTAAACATATTGTTAAATGTTGTTTATTTGTATTTTTCTTATTTATGTTATCTAGTTATTTAAGTTATTAAAATATAAATAAAATAATAACATATAAAATACTACTTTGTATTGTATTAAGTGTTTTTCTTTTCACTATTCACAAACAATTGTGTAGAGACTTACTGCCGAAACAATCATTTGCAATTATCATATTTCAGTATTATGTATACTGTTCCTAAATGTCATGTTCATGGTTAATTATTTATTATTTATGTTATGATGCTATGAAGCAATTATAGTTATCCGGCCTCTGACCACTCTGAAACAATTAATGATAGATGATTTGCGTCTGTGTGTGTGCATATGTGTGTGTGTGTGTGTGTGTGTGTGTGTGTGTGTGTGTGTGTGTGTGTGTGTGTGTGTGTGTGTGTGTTGTGTGGAATGGGAGGTGAGTAGTTTATCAACCCAAGACTCACACTGAAACAAACAATCTGTGTGTGTGTGTGTGTGTGTGTGTGTGTGTGTGTGTGTGTGTGTGTGTGTATGCGTGTGCGTGGATACATCTCCACCTCAACCATTGTTAATTATTCTACTGGTATTGTTTATCTGTCCCCCAAAACTCACTGGTCTGGGCCTGCTGGCCTGCTGAAAGATAGGAGACAATGTCTCATCTTTCAAGATGTCTCCGTCTTATTGTATCACTGGAATAGATTATGTTAAATGTCATTCATTTATTTAATTAATTATTAATAATATCTTCACCTCTAGATGAAGTTGGTTGTTATGTTTATATAGTGTTGATATCAATCGGACGTTGACTAAATGTAAAGGGAAGGTTTAACCACCAAGTTCTCCTCATCTCAAAGAGTTAAACCAATAACAGTTGACAGCTTTTAAGGACTTCTCCGGCACGTATTTCCATTTTTTTCAGGGGAGGATTTGTCTAGCTGCCCTTTACTTTAAAATAAAGTCAATTTGTCGTGATACGTTCTATCTTCTCTTATTTAAATCCCAAGTCCTCCACCCTTGACCTTCTACGGCCACCCGGTGGGCGGTGTCCTACCTTGGCTGTGCAGGCTCATCCACAGCAGTGCCACTGGGAGAACGTGATGGATCCTCCACCTCCACTGCCCGCTGCCCGGGTACAACTCCCTGGAGAGGACAAAAGAGGACAGGATGTTTACCTTCTGTCTTACCACCTCAGAGGAATACATTAAAAAGAAATGTCCCTAATCATGCACCTGCCATGGGAAGCTTATGGTCAGAAAAAAAGAAAAGAAAATGTACGGGACTAAAGTCGGTTAATTTCAGTCTAGTCACCAAGAAACAGAATGTGTTTGAAAATAATGAGGAATGAAACAAACCCCAGACGAAACAGGCAGGAAATTCCTCTTAAAGATGGATTCAGAACAGACAGGATCCCACTGATGTGGGACTTGTTTGAATGTGGTTTTGGATGAGAAATTTAATTTTATGGGACACACATTTTCCAGATGACCACAGCCACCAGGGAGAGATGGCTACCTTTATGTCCCCTGAGAGTTAATTAAGTTTACTTTGAACCTGGAAGCAGGTACACACACACACACCCTAATGAATGATCTCTGTAATAAACACTCGCCCTCACACACTTACATTCACACAGCATGATTTCTTTTTGATGAAGGGAAACAAGAGAGAGAGAAAGAGGGGAATGGAAAGAGAGACACAGTGTAAAGAAAATGAAATGCAAGAAAAGGAAACAGATAGGAGAGAGATGGTGAGAAGGGGGAAAGGAAAATAAAAATGGTGTGAGAGTCAGAGAGAAACAGTATAATCTCAGATCACTCGTGTAAAATAATATTTTCCAGAAGGGTTCTGAACGAATTCTGGAGATCCTGTTCGTTTTGTCCATGTGTGTGTGTGTTTGCATGTGGGTCTGCATGTTCCTGATTAAAAAGGCTGGCGCCAAGGGAACGCCATGTCTGTCCCATAATAATATTGACGACGGAGTCTGGGTTTGTGAGGGATGGAGAGTTCAAACAGTTTGTCTTCAATCACATTAATCCTTATGGATGAATGAATTCATGAATAAGTCAAACTTGAATATATAAAATATATATAAATAATACTTAATGTAGGAGAGAGTAAAGAAGAGGAGGGATGTGATGCAAAGACAAGTTTGACAAAGGGAAGGGGATGGATAGAAGAGGGGAGAGGACTGAAGAGGAGAGTGTAGAGGAGAGAAGAGGAGAGGAGAGGAGAGGAGAGGAGAGGAGAGGAGAGGAGAGGAGAGGAGAGGAGAGGAGAGGAGAGGAATAGAGAGGAGAGGAATAGAGAGGAGATGAGTGCTATTGGTGAAAAAGTATTTATCAAAACTCAAACACACACACACCCACCCACACAAGCACCCACTTACACACACACACTTTGTTATGCGGATGACACAAAAATCTATATAGCCCAATCACCAACTGACTACCGTCTGATAGATCTGCTGTGCCAGTGCATTGAGCAGGTCAAGGCCTGGATGTGCCAGAATTTCCTACAACTAAATAAGGACAAAACTGAGATAATTGTTTTTGGTGCCAAAGATGAGAGACTAAAAGTTAGCATACACCTTGAGTCTCTATCCTTACAAACCATAAACCAAGTCAGAAATCTTGGTTTTATTATTGATTCAGATCTTAATTTCAACAGCCACATCAAGTCAGTGATCAAATCTGCCTTTTTAAACTAAGAGGACTCAAGACTTAGAAAAACTTGTCCATGCGTTTATTACAAGTAGGTTAGATATTGTAACTGCTCTTAGGCAGCTACAGCTTGTTCATAATGTAGCTGCTAGAGTTATACCAAACAATTGGAACACATTAAACCAATTCTCAAATCTCTACATTTACTCCCGGCTTGTTAGAGGATTGATTTCAAAATACTGCTGCTCAGCTATAAATCACTAAACGGTTTAGGGCCAAAGTATATCACTGAAATGCTTTCGCTATATCAACCCTCTAGACCTTTAATATCAACTGGGACCAGTCAGCTAATTGTTCCCAGAGTCAAAACAAAACATGGAAAAGCTGGATTCAGCTACAATGCACCACATAGCTGGAATAAATTCCTGAAGATCTGAGACTTGCTCCAACCCTGACTACATTTAGATTAAAAAGGTTAAAAAACTTTAATGTTCACCTTTGCTTTCTGCTAAACTATAATGCAATTTTAACTAATTATTTTCTTCAAATGTCTTTCATGCATTATTTTATTGGTTATTTTAAATCCAGTTGTTACATGTCTTTTACGCACTAATGTCACCAATGGAGACAAAGTAGCTCCTGTCTTGTAGATATGACCTGAGCCAGTTTAAGACTGTGCCGGAAAGCCCAACCCAATTCTCCAATCCGTCCAAAGGTATTGAGTGGTCAACAGTGTTGAATGCAGCACTTAGGTCCAATAGCATCAATAATGACATTTTGCCAGAGACTGTGGTGAGTTGAATATCATTTATCACTTTAATAAGAGCAGTTTTGGTGCTATGAAGGGGTCGAAATCCTGAGTGCATGTTGTCATATTAGCTAGTTGAGGCCAAGAAATCATTAAGTTGCTGGAGCCAACTTTCTCTATGATTTTACTTATGACGGTTAGATTAGATTTTGGTCTGTAGTCGGTAATGACAGAAGCATCTAGGCGCCACCTTTTTAAAAAGGCTTTAATAACTGCATTTTTCAAGGCTTTTGGAAAGTTGCCTGATTGGAGAGAGCTGTTAACTATTTGCAGTATGTCTTGTGCCAGGCAGTCGAGGACGTTCTTAAAGAAGCTGTGACTGTTGCGCAATGACATCTATAACATTCCCAATTTTGTAATTCAAGTTATTAAAGTGATATAAAGCTGTAGCATTGTGATTGGTTAACTGCAGAATTGAGAGGCATATATTGTTATTGCCATCCGAGCCCTGTTGCAGTAATAAATTAGAGGTGTCTCCCTAAGAATCACTGTGAAAAACTCTCCACAGGCCTGTCACAATGTGTGTGTGTGCGCACACGGGCATGCGCTAGTTTCGTGTGTGCAAGTGTTGCATAAACAATTGATTTGTATGTAAAAAAAAAGAAACTTAGAATAGCAAAGAAAGCCAAACGTAATTGCACTTCAATTTTACATTTGTAGTCAAATGTGTTACATATGTGATGTAATTTAAAAATCGGACTCTATAAACGCTTCTATAAAAAAAAAAATAACACCAGGTTGACATAATGAAGTCAGTGAAGAACCATTTCTAATAAAAACGAAATGAAAAGATTTGGTTTCCTGATGAACTCCAACCACGTGTTGAAAATGGAGTCCCAGTGATTTTCCTACAGTATCCGTGTGCGTTGTTCAAGTCTCTAGGTCAATTTGTACGTTTCAAGTTCAAGGTAAATCCAAGAGTAATAAATTAAATATGACATATGGTTCCAAGTATTACCACTCATGTGCTCTTCAGGGCAATGAGTGGTTAACAACACGGACCTTTTATTAAACAAACATAGAGGTTGTGATTACGAGAGGATATATGATGTATGATGGCTGGGACTGACAGCTGGAAATCCTCAAGGACAGAGAGAGAGAGAGAGAGACTGAGCGTGGCATATTGACCAGGAAGAAGGAAAATACTTATTTAGGGTGATTTAGGGTGATGACGTTAATAAACACAGGATTAAGAGCAACTTCCCTCTACCTGCTCATCATGACTACAACAACCTTTGTACAGTCATTACACTCAGAGGCCCAGATAAACGGAGACCCCAATCAGCCAATCAGCAATCAGAAAACATTAAAAAAAAAAAAACTAAACAAAATCTGGTGTTGCGGCCATCGTCGGAAAGCAACACTGCAAATTGATGCAGTTTGTGGCATTAAAGAAAAGGTGGTTCTTTGTTGGGGAGCATGGTGGAACCACCACCACACTCTCCAACAGAATGGTAATGGAGGGCCAGGACAAATAGAGCCCAGGGGGGTTCAACAGACGAGGCCCCGGGACCCGGCAGAAGAAAGAGGGTGATTCATCTGGGGGGGGGGGGGCTGGAAGCCTGCCTGGACGTCCTCACTGACCACGCCCCAAAACACACATACACACACACACACACACACACACCACACATCACGACGCACCACTGCTGCTGGCGGCGACAGGCAGACATTTTGTAGTCGACGTCGAGACGCGTTTTCCTCTGACGTGACAGTTTACAGTACAGAGAGAGAGAGAGAGAGAGAGAGGGGGGGGGGGGGAGGGAGGGAGGGAGGGAGGGAGGGAGGGAGGGAGGGAGGGAGGTAGAGAGACAAAGAGACAGAGAGGGGGACAGAGAGAGGGGGACAGAGAGAGACAGAGACAGAGAGGGAGAGAGGGAGAAAGGGAGAAAGGGAGATGGAGATTAAGAGAGAGAGAGAGAGAGAGAGAGAGAGAGAGAGAGAGAGAGAGAGAGAGAGAGAGAGAGAGAGAGAGAGAGAGAGAGAGAGAGAGCAGAGACACACGCAGAGAGATGGGGGAGGGAGAGGATAAAGGATAAAGCCTAAAGGATAAAGCTGAATATGAATATCATACTAAACATCAACCACATGGGTGTTGAGTGAAGTAAAATAAGTTCTGTTTTTATCATCAAACTGCCATCAATGAAATCAATTCATTGTTAGCAATTTGGATAAATTGGTACTTGGGAGAATGGTCTACCCTCACCATTTGCCTTGCTGTTATTAACTAGAGTCCTGCAGTTGTTGCCTAGGCAAGTTTCTTTTATTTGGAGTTGTATTACAAAGAGAGATCATGAAAGGCATCATATCAGTGTGCATAGCAGAGAAAAGCAGTCACAGGCAAAAAGGATTCCCAAACCAACCCAGTTACCAGAATCTATTCCATGGCATTATCCCAAAGGGCTAGAGGTCTGAGTTTGAGGTCGCGGTATCAGGCAGCTTCACGCCTGAGCCTCCTCTTGGTTTAGTCCGCCGCTCTCAAACAGCTGAGATAAAGCGACGTCTTCAGAGGAACGCGACGCGGACTTGGAGAAACCAGAGAGCGTCTACATGAGGCTCCCTTTCCGGAAAAGACAACGGGGGGGGGGGGGGGGGGGGGGGGGGGGGGGGGATCGACGCCATCTTTGGCCCCTCTGGTCTGCGTATGTAAAACAGGAAGCTCTTTCATTCACGGCTCACAGAGAAACAGGACAGCAGCTGGGCCGCGCATGGCTGGGCCGATCGCACCCACGGCCGGTCGATTAGCACTGGAAAGTGCCCAGTGAGTATTCGGTCGAGTAGTTTAATGAGTCCTGCTGCTGGAACCCAGGGAACAGACGCACTTGACTCTCACTATGGGAATGTGGGCCTATCAGAAGTTGGATGATCTTTTTTTATTGATTTTTTGCACATTTTGTCCATCTTGTCAGAAATAATAGTGAGTGGTAAATAGGCCTAGTTTTGTGATGTTTTTTCAGCACACAGGGTTGAATACCCATTATTTTTCATCTTTAGAACGTTCTCCTGAAGTAAATTATGCTAAACGTGACCCCTTAACCCCCCCCCCCCCCCACACACACACACACACACACACACTCACCCCCCCCCCCCCCCCCCCCCATCCCTTCTGCCTCCCTGTCAACAAGATTAAGTGTGACGTCACCCCGAGTCGTCCACTTGTCTCATCTAGAAGTTTTGTTCCACATTAGAAAAGTATGGATTTTGTAGCGGCCTGGCAGCGAGTTGGCAGATCATTTTTTTGGTAGAACATTAAGTACGTTTTCTATAGGCGCCCGGCTTGGGTAACACAAGGCACCGCTGATGAACTCGCGGTTAAAACAAGACCCTCTTTGACTAAGTCCGACCGCGATTGACTTGTGCAAAACAGAATAGACAGCCCGGAGGTGGATTGTAAACATATGCAACTTACTGTAATATGTCATTTTGGCCGAGTTTCATGGAAAACACTAACATAATTTCTCTTAAAGTTTCCATTTTTCCAGCAGAGTTCAGCTGGTGGATGCTTAGTTTTGTGGTGTTGGCCCGCTGTTTGATCCAACTTCTCACATAAATCAACTGGTTAGTGGGTTTTATAGAGGCTTAGTATCAAGTCCAATTGTTGAAGAACGTCATTAACACAAAATGTTGCAGATCAGGAATGTTTATGCCTACGCGTAAAATCATGTCTGAGGCATAAAGTAAAATTGCCAACAAAACGCAGATAACTATAAAGCCCACTCTTAAATTGCCTGTAACATAAAAGATGCCAGACACAAATACCAGCTTTGAAATGTCATAAACAATCGTTGTGCAGGAGATGATGAAGTATTAAAGTAAGGGGTATACAGTTGGAAACGAGGAGGCCTAAGATGACCAACAGAAGAGCTATAGGACTGCAGTAAAAAAAACGGACTTGATCATGTTTAATGTGTCACAAAATATGTCATTATTATTAGTGGTAGTATTAGTGGGAGACTTACATGGTTTCACTGGAGTGGCGGCTGGTATCCTAGCAGAAGCATTCTCTCCCTCCTCCCACAAAGTTTGGGGGAAGTCGGCGGGCGAAGTTTCTTTAAAAAGAAAAAGAGTTTCTCGGCCGTTAACGAAAGCTCCCACTCGTCCTCGTTTCGACGCGTCAACGTGTGAATGACAAACCACTGCAAACTGCGCGCACGGCTAGGAGGACCTGCTATCACGCGGAGGTGGAGAGGATGCTTTCAACCAAGCTGATCGGAGAGATTCAGCGTTCAGTACGCAGAGTCCACACAGCTGGCCAGCTCTCTCTCTCCCGCCCCCCTCTCTCTCTTTCTCTATTTATCTCTCCCCCCCCCCCCCCCCCCTCCCCCTCTCTCTCTAGCGCCCCACCCTGCCCAACCCAAATACGCCGAAGTCCAACAGTGAGAAGTATCCCAGAAAGTACCGATGATCTATGCCGGTAAAGTAGCCTAATAATATCCGCTGAGCAACAAACAGCTCGACGCTTCGACCTATCAGTGATTGTTCTTTCACATCTTCGATCTCCCAGGGAGATAACTGGACCAATGCGCAGGGTAGTGGAGGACGGACGCAGCTGAGATTTGCATGATCACACTTCACAATTGTCCTCAGAAATATCCGCCCCCCCCCCCCCTCCCTGTCTCTATTTCTACCCATCCCTCATCATTTTCTCCCTTTCGCTGTACATGGTGTTAAGTAGGTGCCATTTAAGCAGAAGTCAAAAATGTCCCCAGTATGAGAGTTACAGGAATTATGAGTTAGAAAATATGGTTCATATCAAGTACTGTACTTTAAAATCAAGTAATGGCCTCAACAAGAACAGAGCACATGGCCAGGCTTTTACAGGCACTGTATGATTGAGTTACTTTTGTTTAGTTTTTAGAGAATTGTTTTAATTGTTTAGTCAGCCAAAGGTCACAGATTCATACGCTTCTCCTTCTGGGGATGCTAGCAAGGAGGACGGAAGGAGGGTTTAGCTTTTAAAGTGTAGTTGACCTGACGTCCATGTAAAGCTGAGGTATCATGGTAATAATATGGACAGAAGTCCTACATGTTCAACTGTTCGCCTCTGGTCTAAAACTGACTTTAAAAAGGAAACCAAAGGGTTTGTACATTTGTACGTTGCTTCACCACTGTTGTAAGGTTAACCACAGAAAACATGTGGGGATACTTCTTTGTGTGTGTGTGTGTGTGTGTGTGTGTGTGTGTGTGTTTGTGGCTTTTTTGTGTGAATGTGTGTGTGTGTGTCTGGCAGTCATAGGAGGCATGCATAGATTGAGACATCAGTTGGATTACATCTAGCAACCAAGTTTCCAGTCAAATTACAAATAATGCTGGTTGTGCTACTGAGCAAGGCATGAGGCCAAACCCCTCCAAAGAGCAAATTGCAAGTCACCCTCTCCACCCCTAACTCCCTCTCCACCCCTAACATAACTCCCTCTCCACCCCTAACTCCCTCTCCACCCCTAACTCCCTCTCCACCCCTAACTCCCTCTCCAAACCTAACATAACTGCCTCTCCACCCCTAACTCCCTCTCCACCCCTAACTCCCTCTCCACCCCTAACTCCCTCTCCACCCCTAACATAACTGCCTCTCCACCCCTAACTCCCTCTCCACCCCTAACATAACTGCCTCTCCACCCCTAACTCCCTATCCACCCTAAAATAACTGCCTCTCCACCCCCAACGCCCTCTCCACCCCTATCTTAACACCTTCTACACCCTAACCCAACACCTTCTACACCCTAACCCAACACCTTCTACACCCTAACCCAACACCTTCTACACCCTAACCCAACACCTTCTACACCCTAACCCAACACCTTCTCCACCCCTAACCCAACACCTTCTACACCCTAACCCAACACCTTCTACACCCTAACCCAACACCTTCTACACCCTAACCCAACACCTTCTACACCCTAACCCAACACCTTCTACACCCTAACCCAACACCTTCTACACCCTAACCCAACACCTTCTACACCCTAACCCAACACCTTCTACACCCTAACCCAACACATTCTCCACCCCTAAGGAGGAGGAGAGGAAGGAGAGGGGACAGAGGGAGGAGAGGAGAGGGGACAGGGAGAGGAGGGAGAGGGGACAGAGGGAGGAGAGGAGGGAGTGGGGACATGGAGGAGAGGAGGGAGAGGGGACAGAGGGAGGAGAGGAGGGATAGGGGACAGAGGGAGGAGAGGAGGGATAGGGGACAGAGGGAGGAGAGGAGGGAGAGGGGACAGAGGAGGGAGAGGAGACAGAGGGAGGAGAGGAGGGAGAGGGGACAGGGAGGAGAGGAGGGAGAGGGGACAGAGGGAGGAGTTGGAGGGAGAGGGGACAGAGGGAGGAGAGGAGGGAGAGGGGACAGGGAGGATAGGAGGGACAGGGGACAGGGAGAGGAGGGAGAGAGGACAGAAGGAGGAGAGGAGGGAGGGAGAGGGGACGGGGAGGAGGGAGAGGGGACAGGGAGGAGAGGAGGGAGAGGGGTTAGGGAGGAGGGAGAGGGGACAGAGGGAGGGGACAGAGGGAGGAGAAGGACAAAAGTGTGAAAAATATTAAAATGGAAAATAGCACACAGCAGAGAGAAGTGCGTGGGTGATTAATAAAGAAGGAAGTGAAGACAGGAAGAGATATAAAGGGGAAATTGATAGACAGTGAATCATAGAGAAAATATAAATATCGACATGAGTTTTCATTAATTCCAAAGTCCGGTTTTCACCATGTGTACGACAGTAATGTCATGTCTAATTACAGACAGGGGACATACATTTGCAGGAGCCTTGGTAGCATTTACATTAAGCACCATATATAAACATTACATGACTCAGCAAAAAATGGATCCTGTCCTTGCCTCGGTTGCTATGTTGTTTTAAGAGCGGCTTTGAACTGCAGTTAACGCTGCCATTATTTTACTTCCCTATTCGTTTCTTATCAATCTGGTTTCCCTCCTTCCTGTTGAACAGTTCGCTATGTGGTAAACGTTAGACCTCAGTCACATAAAACCAAGCTCTGACACACATAGTAACCAGAATAAATCAAAACGTTGAGGATGTCAGGGGCAAGGAAGGGGAAGAAGCAAGCTTTAGAAATGCTTCAATATTTCTTGAAAGGTACAGTTGTTTTATTGTGTATTTTTCACAAACATTGCTGCCAATCTCGAAATCATACAACTAAACTCCAACACTAATTCTTGTCAACATGACTCAGTAAATAACTACGATCATCAACCATCTGAAATACAAACATGGAGTAGTTTGAAAGTACAAAATGAGAAACCTGGGGAATTGTAGCAGCATGAATTGAAACACACAATTCTTTATTTTCTCAACACACCCTGCGTCTTTCCTTGGGTTTTCTTCTGCAGACCTTTTGTTTGAGGTGACATATCACGGGTAGCAAGCGGTGGCTTCCAATCACGAGGAAGCAGCAACTCTCAAACAGGAAGTGAGAGCTGCTGGTCGTGATATGCCACTATGTGCCAACACTGCTGCTGATTAAAAGGTTAGGAGGTAATTTTGGGAAACAGTAGAACGAGTGATGTGGCCTTAATACTTAAACTATAACAGTATCTGGTGAAAGAGGTGGGAACGTAACCTGATTGCCTCAGATTCAGGATTCAATCTTTCTGGTTAGTATAAAATAAAGTTACCTTCAATATTAGAAGCAGAGCCAGACAGACAGGCAACCAATCAATAAGACCGACAGAAACACACTAAAGAAAACCACTTTAGAAAAACTAAATATGAAACAAAGAAAGAAAGAAAAAAGTCAGAGCCCAGCATGACAAAACAAACAAGACATTTCACGTTGTTTTCATTTCAAATCTTTTATTCCAAAGGTCTCAGAATGGGCCGAACAGACGGTGCGTCTCCATGGAGATCCGAGCCCCTGACAGACCATAATATCACCATTAAATAACAGCAGACATATTAGAGTTGAGGAAACTACAATCACTTTCATTAACCCTTCCCAAACAAGGCAAAATAATAGAAAACAATTTGCATCAACATGTACAGAGAAAGTGATATGCATTTTAGGCTATTCAAAATGTTACTTTCAAATATTAAAACAATAACCCGTAAAGGGTCAAAAGTGTAGCGCCCACAATTTAAACTGTCCCACTAAAGAATTTTTCAAATTGTGATTTATACAGTAAAAATAATGTCCACATCATATATTGTCAGAGCTTATACCCAATAGCAGAAGGTAGCATGAGTTTTAAACATGTCAAGTAGTTAGGTGTTGACTAAGATGACTGAAGACTTTTAATGACCGCTGTCTACTTTGCTTTATAAGTTGTATAAAAAAAGAAGGACATGTCAAAGGTTTGAATGGAGGGGAAGTAATTTGGGAATTGCATCTGCGAGGGCGACCGTCGGGGACAGTTTATGTTCTGTCTGAGGTGGTCCACCACAGGTCTTTGTTTAGCAGTGTGTCTTGAAGTTCCGGATCAATGTCCGAAAAAGGGGTTAGAACTTATGTGGTTTGTCCCGGTCGTCCAATCAGAAGAGAGGATAGTCTGTCTTGTCAGGCAGCATTTATCTGGCCATACATTCTGCTGTCCAATCAACGAGGGGACCTATCTGAGGCGCCAGGCAGAATGTCCCAGCTGTACACTCAGAGAGAGGACGAAACCGCCCGTTTCAAGGTCGTTAGTTAATTGGATGGGTAAAGCCTATCGGTTTCTCAGCCTTTCTAGGAAACAGAAACGTAGAACTGACCAGCAAGATAACCTTTGACCTGCAGGTCAGGAAGTCTGTGTTCTGGCCCAACAGTTAAGAAACTGTCAACAGGCCAGTCAAGTGGTCATGCGGCCATTCAAGCCCATTTTTCACTTAGTAAATCAGCCCATCAGTCAGTCAGTCAGTCAGCACAGTGATGGACATAGGCAGACATTGTCTAAAACACTTCAGCCATTTACATCATGTCCTCATCCAAGGGCAGACCGCGAGTCCGTGCGTGTGTGTGTGCGTGTGTGTGTGCGTGTGTGTATGTGATGATGTCTGTGTGAGCATTTGTCTGAGCCTGTGTGTGTGTTTGTGCTTGAGTGCGTGCAAGTGTGTGTGGGAGTGTGCATAAATGCATGTGTGTGTGCGTGTGTCTGTAAGACCATGTATGTGTGCGAGTGTAAGCGCGCTAGCGAGTGGTGTGTGTGTGTGTGTGTGTGTGTGTGTGTGTGTGCGGTGTTTGGAGAAGGGCATGCGTCTCGTTAACTGCGCCCACAGATGGTCCTGCGTGTGCATGCGTGCTGCTGCAGCGTGAACAGTTCACCCCAGATCAGTGACACAGTGAAACAGAGAGAGTGAGAGTGAGGCTATAGGTGGAGGGAGGGAGGGAGGGAGGGAGGGAGGGAGGGAGGGAGGAGGGAGGAGGGGGGTGCAGTGCAGTGCAAAGATGGAAGGATCGAAGGAGAATGAGCGAGGGAGAAGGAAATTGAGAGACAGAGAGATATTCAGCGAGAGAGCGAGAGAGAGAGAGAGAGAGAGAGAGAGAGAGAGAGAGAGAGAGAGAGAGAGAGAGAGAGAGAGAGCGAGAGCGAGAGCGAGAGCGAGAGCGAGAGCGAGAGCGAGAGCGAGAGCGAGAGAGAGAGAGAGAGAGAGCGAGAGAGAGAGGACAAAGAGCTTCATTCTTTGCCGGTGGTGAGGAGCCTGAGGGCCTTCTGGAGGTTCTGCACGGCGGTGGTGGTGTCCTCGTACTGCAGGGCGCTGCCCGCGTACTTGCAGTACTTCTGGGCGCGCGTGAAGTCCTCGGGGGTGAGCCGCACGCCCCCTGCAGGGAGGGGAGGGAGCAGAGACACATTTAGGGATCGAACTGAGGGGTGGGGAAGAGAGAGAGCGAGAGAGAGAGAAATACCATATATAAGAATATATATATATATATATATATATATATATGGTATACACACACTAAAGCAAACCTTGTGTCAGGAAAACAGCCATGAACAAGCATGACAAAAAAGCACAAACGCGCACATGCAAGAACACAAAAACAAATAGACAGACCCACCCACACACAAACATACCTATCCTCAAAACTCCAGAGGCCACACTAACACACAGCCTTAAAGTCGCTGGCTCAAAACATCTGAATGAAGAATTCCCTCAACTTCCTCACTGTCAGGTTTCCTCTGAGCAAGGCACTAACATGATAACACACAAGTCCAGACAAAGGATGTTGTATGACCTATCTTGCCATCTCTGTCTGTCTGTCTGTCTGTCTGTCTGTCTGTCTGTCTGTCTCTCTCTCTCTCTCTCTCTCCATGGGGACCCACCACTCCCAATGAGATCATCTGGTCAAACACACACACAAACACTGAGGCTTTCAATCTCTTTCCAGTTGTTTATCGTCTGTCACTCTACTATTTATTGTCATTGTCTTGGGCTGCGTTCACACAAGCACTTTCCCCTCAAGTAAACAGAGGAGGCATTTCATGGTCTGACTGTAGTCACAGAAAAAGTTATACAACTGTTTTCTATTTACTGTTTTCACAGCACTTTCATTCACTTCTATATGTATTGTTCTCTGTGGACATTAGGGTTTGAACCCAGAAGGTTCTTGGTTCGAACCCTCCAGCTGGGATCAAACCCTCAACCCTAGAACCACTGTTCCACGTTCCGACAACTTCAGAGATATGTGTGCATTCATGTTTTTCTCATTTCAATATCTGTGTTTTGTAAGAATGGTCTGGAGTGCTTTATTAATCCCAAATGTTTCCACCTAAATCTATCATTAGTATTCAAATGCTCAC
Source organism: Lota lota (assembly GCA_026745465.1). Classification (NCBI taxonomy): domain Eukaryota; kingdom Metazoa; phylum Chordata; class Actinopteri; order Gadiformes; family Lotidae; genus Lota; species Lota lota. The sequence continues at coordinate 1,147,933 of JACYXH010000249.1, forward strand.
GTACACACAGCCTCATGGACGTCTCCCTCTCTCTCCCCCCTCTCCCTCTCCCTGTCTCCCTCCCACTCTCTCTCTCAAGTAACCACACATCCCAACTTCTCACTCCCCCTTTCCTCCACCCCTCCACCCCTCCTACACCTCTTCGCCCCTCTCTAGAGGACCCGCTTAATTCAAACCACACGCACACGCACACACACACACACACACGCTGTTTAATATGCTGGTCATGTATCACAAACCAAAACATGAATTCATCCATGCATATGGATGTCAGGCCCCGCCCACATTAAGGCCTCTGGGTTCCAATTTTCCAACATCGCAACGTGATCGGCAGCATGAAAAATATGTACTAGATTAAATATAAATGAAAAAAGCCACCGAACAACTGACACGGATAACTACTTTATTGCCGGATTCTACCATGTGCATTCACCGGCTTCTACTACTCAGGCCTTCTATTCATTCCGGAGGTTATTGAGCAAAATACATTTAAAGTTACGAGTTGATTTATATTCACAACGCGTGTTGTGATAGAACACACTCAACAGCCGTCCAGTAGGTGAATCTGGGATGCCAATGTGACATCATCAACTGAACAGCTAGCAGGCCTACATCTTGGTACCAGGCAGTGGCTAACAGTTAGCCCACTTAGCTGCTAAATTTATTTGTTTTAACTGATAGTATTATATATTATTATTAAACGTATACTTGTTTTAACGGTACAAATGGTTACATCACATTTTGTTTAGCCAAATTAGCCATGGAAAATTGTCATGAAACGTTCCCTTTTACATTCATCAATGTTAGGAGACATTCTTAACATTGTGTTCAACAACGGGATCGATTTATTGCGATCTACATCCTAATATCGCAATTTTTGAATGTCTTTGCAACCTTTTGGGGGTTGCTAAATGGTCCCCGAAATAAAGGCCGATCGACATAGACCTACAAGGTTTCTCTCTCTCTTTCCTTTGACACAGCCTGTAAAACATGGGGTGCTTCAGCCAATATAGGGGCAAAGCGAAAAAAGGACCCAAAGTGATACAGAGACGTTCACAATCCGAGCATAATCCCCATGTTGAAATACATTTTCCCCTCCTCAAAATAACTGGCGCGAGAACGGCAAAAATATGCTGACAGCATCTTCCCCAGAGAGGGATTAAGAGAAAGAGGAGAAAAAAAAGACAAGCAGAGGGGGAGGGAGCGAGAGAGCGAGAGAGAGAAAGCGAGAGAGAGATACCTCGAATAATAAACAGTTTGAAAGTAGTAATCACATTAAATGCTAATAAGTCTAATACCTTTCAAACAAATTCTAAATTGTACAGTCACTCATGCGTTTCTCAGCAAGATAAATAAATTGTGCGACGCTAAAACTTATGTAAAATATATTGTGTTTTCTTTTGCTGTCAAAATCGTTCTCATTCAGGACAGTTGCGAGGAATATGCTGCTAGTGCCTTCCTAAAAGTCAAATTCAGTTGTCAAAGTATTAACACTTAGTGACAATCCCCGATAAAAGCTTCTTTTTTTTTTTTACCTTAAACAAAGTCTGTGAGGGACGATTCCCTTCAAAACACAGTACAATTATCTGACTGGGTTACATCATGCCTTACTCAAAGCAACTGTCTTTTTTCTGCCTCGCGAAAGGCTGGTTTACGGTAAATGCGACCCACCCCCCCTCCTCCTCCATCTTATTTCCCTCTCTCTCTTTCTCTCCCCGTCCTCCTGTGTCTGTCTGTCTCCTGCGCTCTGCGGCTTACCGCTTGCTGGTCAGGCTAATGCTAGGCTGCAGGGTGCTGAGTGACAGTGGTGTGGAGCTAATGATAGCTTAGCCGTGGCTCGCGGACCGCTGGTCTGATGTTACGGGCACGCCGCCCGGAACCGGCTCTGGCGGGCACGGCGGCGACCGCAGATACCATCATCATCATCATCATCATCATTAACAACTGCCTCTTTGGCTCATTCTCTCTCTAGCTCTTATATTCTCACTCCATCTACCTCTACTGGAATCTACTCTTCTCTACTCTACTATACTACAGTACATAGGAGAGGAGAGGAGAGGGTATATAAGCATTCTCACTATCTCTCGCTCTTATATTCTCACTCCATCTCTGGGTGATTAAAAAGGTACATGGAGTACTCTACTCTACTGGAATCTACTCTTCTCTACTCTACTATACTACAGTACATAGGAGAGGAGAGGAGAGGGTATTTAAGCATTATATGGTTATATACCTGTATTATACATGGAGTACTCTACTCTACTACACTACAGTACAGTACACTAGAGGAGAGCTTTTTAGAACGGGAGAGTCAAACAGAAGAGGAGGGGGCAGGCAAGACAAGGAGTGGAGAGAGGACAAGTGAAGAGGCCCTTTTTTCAGTTTAGGCTGGCATTTGCCGTTACATCTTGTTTTTTTGATTTCTTTATTGGTTGCCACTCAAGTCTGCCCATTCACTCCAACCATCACAGTCCCTGATCTTGTGTGACATGGATGGGATCCCTCTTAGGGCCCACAGGGTAAACACTTGTGGGCGGGGCAGGTTATAAATGTCTCCTAAAGTAACGGACAGCGCTGATCTCCCCCTGCCAGCCCCTCCCTGTAGATGCCCTCCAGCTCTGACCATGTATAGTCAAATATGAGACATGAGGGCTTATAGAGGACACTGTGTTGTAATGTGTGTTTTAGTGGCTTCGTTCTGCTCGAGACAATGTGTTTGAATGTGTTTAAAGTTGCAGATACATTAACACAAAATAGGTGATGAAGAGGGGTGAAGACGATCCAAGGGGGAGAGGAGAGGGAAGAGAAGAGAAGAGGAAAGGTGAGAGGGAACGAGAAAAGAGCAGAGGAAAGAGCAGAGGAGAGAGGACAGGAGTGACCCCAGATCCAACACCCGATGGACCACACCAGAGAGCTGTAAGACTGGGTGGTTCTGATGCCCCATCGAGTGAGCAGACAGAGACATCAGAGTCTTCCTTCCAACCAGCACCAGTAGACCAGAACCAGTAGACCACTACCAGTTGACCAGAATCAGTGGAGCAGAACCATTAGAGCAGGTCCAGGGAACCCAGAGTGATCTCTAACGTAGACTCACAGTGTCTGGAGGCTGATTGGTTTATATGTCTCTGGAGGTAGGTCTTACACGCATACCAAAGTTTGATTGACACTTTCTGAGCCAATCGTTTGGGAGACATTTGACACACGGTGTCAGTAGACCCGGTGTCCGGACTACCATGACTGAAGGAGCCATTTCTAATATCATAAAAACACACATTTTGTGTGTGTATTCCTTCAAAAAGTAACAATATTTGCAAAAGGTAACTCTTAAGTATTCTATGAGACCTTAAAAACGTTTCTGTCAACTTGCTGTCTTAAAACCGCTAAGGAGTTACTTTGCGGCCGTACGACATGATCCCCACCAGGAAGCGTCCATAAACCCTAGAGTCTACGCTATCTGTTGATCTGTCTGACTAACTTGCCCTTGTCTGTCCATCCGTGTCTGTCGGATTTTCTTTTAGTCAATCCTTATGTCTGACAGACTATTTTTGTCTGTTTGGCTGTCTGTCTGTCTCGGTGTCTGCTTGCCTGTCTGTGTAAATGTCTTTTTCTCTGTCTGTCTGTCTGTTTATTTGAAAGTCTCTATGTTTGTTTGTCTGTCTGTGTCTCTGTGTCTGTCTTTCTCTCTCTGTGTCTGCGTGACTCTTTTTTTTCGTCTGTCTGTCTTTCTGATTGTCAGCTTGACTGACTGTTTCTTTGTCTGTCTGACTGTCACTGACTGCCTGTGTATTTGTCTGTCTGACTGTCTGTCTGACGGTCTGACAGAAAGGGTATAGTACAGAGATTCATGCACACACACACATGATTTTCTGACATAGTCGGTTGTGCCGTCCACACACTGCCTGCTGTGAACATGGTCATTATCTTGTCAGTGGTAACACACACACACACACAGTGAGTGAATATGCATAGGCAGTAGTCATTTACAGCTGCTTTCAGTTGGTAGTGAAGTGAGTGTTTCCTTTCAATGATGGCTTTAGGAGAGCGACAGAATAACACAGAATAAATAAGAGATGGGAGAGATCGGAGGGAGAGAGAAATTGGAGAGGGAGAGAGCAAGATAGAGAGATAGAGAGATGACAGATGAAAATCTAGTTCATTTTAAATGTGCTTTAAGTGTGTGCTTACTTGTCTGTATTGCCACTTGACCATGTGTATGTGTTTGTGAATTTATGTTATTGTAAAGTGTGTGTGTGTGTGTGTGTGCCAATGTATGTGTGTTCATGTGCGTGTGAGCGGGAATACTCCTGTGTGTGTGTGTGTGTGTGTGTGTGTGTGTGTGTGTGTGTCTGTGTGTGTGTGTGTGTGTGTGTGAGATTATCGGTGAATGTGTGTGTGTGCTTATATCTGAGTGTGTTCTCACCCTCCTGTGTTGCGCTAAGCAGTGCGGGGTCCGTACTGGGCATTGATCTGGGAAGAGGCACGGGTCTCTCTGGCTCTCCTGTCCAATCAAAACACTCCATGTCAACACACGCCAAAGGGTCTGCCAATCACGGCTCCGACATGTTAATACATCAGCCAATCATAATGAGAGAAACAGAAAATCGATGGCAATGAATGATGATTTATGTAGCGCAGCGGCTGTCTGATATTTGATGGAATGCACTGCATCTAAAGATAAGTCTGCAGTGATTGGTCAACCAGTGGCACACGCAAACACACACATTGCCAAGAAACACACACACACACACACCCACAAGTTCCCAAAAGAACACACACACACACACACACACGTGCATGGACATGCACACGCATACACAAACACACACACGCAAGTTCCGAAAAGTACACACAAACATGCAAGCCTCGCATTAATGCAGCAGCGAGCCACACAGTGTGTGTCCAGGAGTTCAATTAAAACCAGTGTTTGGACGGAGGTGCACCCCACCACTGCAAGTGTTGGGAGCAGCGCTGTGTGTGTGTGTGTGTGTGTGTGTGTGTGTGTGTGTGTGTGTCAGTCTGGGCCTGTTTTTGTGCATGTGTGTTTTTAATGTGGGTCTGTGTACGAGTGTGCATGTGCACATGTGTCTGTATGTGTGTGTGTGTGTGTTTGTCGTGTGTGTATGTGTGAGTGTGTGTGCGTGTGTGTTTATGCATGGGTGTGTGTGTGTGTATGTGTGTATTTGTGTGTGTATGTGTGTGTGTCCCACCTGTAGGCGGAGGCAATTCTGCAGGAGTGTTGGCCGGGGCGTGGGCGCCGGGGGGGATGTGGATGTTGTTGTAGTTGGAGCCGGGCCCCACTGGAGGCCCCACGGGCCCTGGACCTGGCCCAGGTGTGAAGCCTATTCCTGGTGCAGGACCCCTCGGCCCCATGGCATCCTGGTCTGGAGGAACCTGAGGCTGAGGGCCCCCCCTGAACGAGCCACCTGATGAGGGACCAGGGTCGTAGAAACCCCCGTCTGCTCCTTCCTCCTCATCTGAGAGAGAGAGAGAGAGAGAGAGAGAGAGAGAGAGAGAGAGAGAGAGAGAGAGAGAGAGAGAGAGAGAGAGAGAGAGAGAGAGAGAGAGAGAGAGAGAGAGAGAGAGAGAGAGAGAGAGACAGAGACAGAGAGACAGAGAGAGAGAGAAAGAGAGTCGTTATTTTCAATCTGTTCAAAACCATAATCTTTAGAGACTAAAATTGACGTTCCCTTTAAAATGTTATGACACCACAGACAAAGAGAAGACCTGTAGACAAAAAGAAAAAAAGAAAGATTGAAAGTAAGAAGAAAAGAAAGAAGGACAAAAGAAGAGAGAAATAAAGAAAGAAGGGTTAAGAAAGAAAGAAGAAAATAGTAAAAAAGAAATAAAGATTGTTGTTCTCTCTCTTCCAGGACTGCAACACTAACTCTGCCTCCCTAAGCAGCCACACCTCATCTCAGCACCTCGTTTAACATGGGTCAAATCTTATTTTACCGTAGAGCTGCACGCAGCGCATTGATTGGCTCAGCCCCGCTCTTGCTCTCTCTCCCACAAACACTTTGACAACGGACCATCTATGAATAGCCCCGCAGTGCACCCTCTGGATAAAAACAAGATCCTGCACAGGAGGAAGGATTGTTGTTGGCTTTTCCCTACAATGAAGATGGCTGGTCGAATTCCTGAACAGAATAAATCTATTTAGCCAATGGTTAGTATTAGGGGGGGAGACGAGGCAGAGATGAACAGCAGACCAGACACTGATGACAGCTGCTGACTCTCTGGAGAAAGTATTAGGTTTACTCATGCATGGTCTCATTGTTTAGATTATATTATTTCACCGTTGTTCACACAGTAGCGAGGTCGATATAGATTCTGATTTACGAAAGCTTTTTCTGTTGAACATCGGACTTTACTGTTGAAACTGCCCAGTATACGCTTCTGCTTTTGGATGCTTACTGGGAGCTGCCCAGTATAACCAAAGTCTTCTACTGATGGCTATTCAAAACTGTGTTTGAGTGTTACTTACTGGGAGCTGCCCAGTACAACCACAACATTGGAATGGTGTATGCTGGGAACGGCCCAGTACAACCACAGTCTGGGATCAGCTTTTACCTTCTATTTTGGCAGCCCAGACACTGTCCAGTACAATCATCATCTTTGACAGCTGCTAACAGTACTACCATAGGCTTCTACTGGTGGACACTGGGAGCTTCCCAGCGCAACCACAGTATTCTACTGGTGGACGCTGGGAGCAGCCCATCGCAACCACAGTATTGTACTGGTGGACACTGGGAGCAGCCCAGCGCAACCACAGTATTATACTGGTGGACACTTGGGAGCAGCCCAGTACAACCACAGTCTTCTATCAATGCTGGGAGAGGGTTATGTTTCAATAACGTGAACCCGTCCATGAACACGACACCACAGGACGGTGAGTGCATGAGGACCAGAGGGAGGCCCACGGGGTGTGCCGTGATGGTAATCAACACTTGGCGCAGTGACAGCCAATGAGGAAGCCCGGGGCCACTGATGACATCAGAGAGTGTACTGATGAGGTAACAGATGTAAGGGTTAGATGTAAACACCCCTTGACACCGACTCAGTGTGTTACAAGTTCCTGGTCTCCCTGAATGTGTGTTCTCTACAATATTCAATACAGTATAGCAGAGTAGTCCAAATTCCATTACTCAACAGCCAACCCAAAAAGGCACTTTTTCATTTTGTCTTTAAGGACCTTTCCACCGGGTATGATTTTGAATACCCATGCAAGCCATTTCATTTCAATACACCACAAGTGGGAATATCCACCCATATATAGGATGGACAGATCACCAGTTGGTATGGTCCACTGGGTACACTAGGGGTTCAGTTAAGTTTATTCAATATGATATTCGGATGATGTCCCACAATACCATGCTGGGAATACATTTTGTGGGTGGTCCCAGTGGGAATGAAACCCCGAACCTTGACAGTGTTGATGCCATGCTCTACTAACCAAGGCACACAAGGAACCCACATCTGAAGCTGCACTATTTTCCCCTCAGCTCTCACTTTTGTTATTTGTAATTTGGTGTTAAGATTAAACCCATCCACCCACCCATGGCCACACCAACACCGGGATTTCCCCTTTCCTTTAAATGAAAAATTTTTAGTCTGGGCCGATAAAGGAATGAAAATCCCAACGTTGAACAAAAGCGATGGCAGAAGTTACGCAGTGCCGCTCCAAACAAATGTAATAGTCTAGCACCGAGGGGGGGGGGGGGGGGGGGGGGGGCTGAGCAAGGTTCCAGGTTCAAACTTCCACGCAGGCAGCCTGAAGGCTAAAGAGCATTTCTCAGTCGAGCAGTCATCCACGTGGCTCCTCAGAGGCTGTGCGCGCCCCTTCTTCTCCTGCTGCTGCTGCTGGGGCACCTGAGCGCAGGCGAAGACGTGCGGTCCTCCCGGAGTTTGAAGACGAGTCGCCCCTTCTCCGCGGGGGTTAGCGGCCGGTGGAACACGCGCAGCGTTTTGTTTTGTTTCCGACGGCCAGACACCATATTAAAATGAACGCACCTGGGCATATTAAAACAACGTGGAGGACCATTTGTGGAGTGTGCGCGCGGTTGATGGCTGGTTCAAGCAGCCTCACCCGGACCGAGTCCGACTGACTGGACTGTGGGGCTGGGGGCGCTGAGGCTGCACACCTGTTGTGCATTGAGTAATCAATGTGCACAGGTTAAACCAGCCATCACCGCGCGCGTGCGCACACACGCGCACGCACACACGCGCGCGCGCGCACACACACACACACACACACGTGCGCGCGCACACACGCACGCACACACACGCACACGCACACACACACACACACACACACACACACACACACACACACACACACACACACACACACACACACACACACACCTGCTTGTATCATTATCTTCAAACTCTACAATAAACCGGTTTTCAACATCACCACCCTGTGTCCTGGTCGTGGAGGAGCCCAGCAAAAGCCACTTAGGCGCGTGTAGCACTGACATGGCTACAGTCCTTTTCAGTTGGTTGCGATACGCCAACCACGTCTCAGCAGAGCATTCGAATGATCTTGCGACATCTTAAATCACATGGCTTTTTCAACATATTGTCAAGTTTAAACAACGGCCGCTGTGCAAAGATCTGCGTGGTGTCCAAGTCCCGACGTGGATCTTGGCGAACATGGGGTCCGCAGAAGTGGGCATTCAGCTTTACCTGCAGTCATTTCCTAAGCTGCTGTAAGCTGCTGACAGCCATGTGTTCAAGAATTCGCCGCAAGTCGCTTTTGATAAAAGTTTCAGCAAAATGACTCAACCTCAACACATACAGTGTGCTTTGAGGTCGCGGTTCAGGAGGACACTTTGTAGAAAACACAATAGAAAACGGCAGTGCGTGTGAAAGTGGATTTGGATGGGAGTGGTGGGGCACTTAGAGCTGATCTGTAGAAAGAAAGAGTGATGCCAAAGAACAACAAGACCCTCGCTGAACCTGGCTGAGTCACTAGGGAGGGAGAGATACAGAGGGAGGGAGAGAGAGATAGAGTGAGTGTGAGAAAGAGAAAAGAGGACACAGATATATACACAGAGAGAGGGACAAAGAGAGAGAGGCAGACAGAGAAAAAGGCACACGCAGAGAGAAAGGAGATATATATATATATATATTTATTTATTTAAAGAGAGCTAGAAAGATAGACAGAGAGAGGAGGAGCAAAACAGATATTTAATCCTACTTGCTAATTGATTGTGTGTAGTGTGCATTTAACGTATGTTCCGTGAACTCATGAACATTTGAACACTACTCTTGGGCCCAGATTACAGGTAAGGGGCGACAGGGACAGAGAGAGAGCTACAGCAGGAGATCGAGACGGAGAGGGCTTTCCCCTGCAGTGGACATGACTAATGGTGAGGCCCACTACCCCCCACCGCCCCTCGGACAGGACAACTGGGAAAATGAGGGCGGGGGACCACATGCTGTTCCCAGAACAGATGTGGGGGCCGTGCTCCCAGAGCTCGGATCACATGGTTCCACAGTTGGGGAGGGTGGGGGTTCCCCAAAAAAGGACACCTGAGAGGGGGACGACGGCACGCGACAAGAT
>JACYXH010000249.1:1162500-1332500 GCA_026745465.1 Lota lota
AACCCCCCCCCCCCCCCCCCCCCCCCCCCCCAACACACAGACACACACACACGCCGTTGGAAACTGGTAGCTTAAACAGAAACTAAAACAGAGGGTGTGAACATACACACAAACACTAACACTAACACTAACTCATTTGGTCACATATGCAAATACACTCATATGGTCACACACACTCAAACAAACACATGTAAACACAAACACACATTAATGCACAAACTCACTCACAAAGTCATACACAGAAACACACATGGACACACACGCACACACACACCCTAGGGAGCTTCCTAGTGAATGGGCTCCTTGTGGCTTTGAGGGCCGTGCAACCGGAAGACTACCGTTCCACACACCTTCCCAATAACCATTAAATACCTGCTCCTGTGTGTGTGTGTGTGTGTGTGTGTGTGTGTGTGTGTGTGTGTGTGTGTGTGTGTGTGTGTGTGTGTGTGTGTGTGTGTGTGTGTGTGTGTGTGTGTGTGTGTGTGTGTGTGTGTGTGTGTGTGTGTGTGTGTGTGTATGTGTGTGTGTGTAGCTTCTGGTGAACCAGGACTGTGTTTATCCGTACCTCTGGGAGGGGAAACTAAATCAAAACCAAAACAGCGGTGGTGAAACGCTAAGTGAATCAAAGCCCTGGATGCCGGACGGCCCGTTGGCTCTCGCCTCCTCTCGCCTCCTCTCGCCTCCCTGTGACCAACAGGGGAGCACGCTGAAGACACGATGGAGGCTCACTGATTCTAGCTCAACACAGAGTAAAGCTGCAGGCGACATAGCGCACACGTCCCTCCTGACAAGAAATCCGTGTGTGGTAAATGACTGTTGGTAAATGGATGTGCATGTGTCGGCGTTTTTTAATACTTTCTTTGGACCTATCCAAACTTGTTGTTCTTGGTGTGATTATATGTCGATAAAAGATTGTGTCTCGATGTGTAACGCCATACCCTACAGTATGTAGCGATTCTATTTACTGAGCGGTTTTTTGCGTCATTTTGTGATTTAATTCAATTACCCACTACAGACTGTATCGTACAATTTATAAATACAGACAACTTTTTTTTCTATACTTCTTCAAAGCTTAGTCTGTAGAAATAAATTAAAAAATTTAAAAAATAAATGTAAACGTTTCATTTATGTCTCATGCACAACATGTATCCAAATGTGTTTTCAAATACATGCTCCACTATGCATTTGTTTCCCCAACAGGAATCCAACTTCTCCCCGTCGCCGTCACTCACACAGCATGTTCCGTTGCCATGGCGTGGTAGTCTTGACAACACAGCAGGGGTTCCGCGTTGAGCGCAACGTGAGCAGTTCAACTGTTTAGAAATGTGCTCATTTAGTCAATTTAGGTGGCACTGAATATACCCAACTCCTGTCAAAACACGCTTATCAGAACAGAGAGGACGATAGGCAGTTTTGATATCATGTATCACTTCCGAAGGAATACTGAGAAGGGCTGCACAATTGTCCCTCACTCACTCTCTGACTCTCTCACTCACTCTCTGACTCTCTCACTCCTTCACTCACTCTCTCACTCACTCTCTGACTCTCTCACTCACTCTCTGACTCTCTCACTCCTTCACTCACTCTCTCACTCACTCTCTGACTCTCTCACTCACTCTCTGACTCTCTCACTCACTGACTTTCTCACTCCTTCACTCACTCTCTGACTCTCTCACTCACTCTCTGACTCTCTCACTCACTCTCTGACTCTCTCACTCACTCTCTGACTCTCTCACTCCTTCACTCACTCTCTGACTCTCTCACTCACTCTCTGACTCTCTCACTCACTCTCTGACTCTCTCACTCACTCTCTGACTCTCTCACTCACTCTCTGACTCTCTCACTCCTTCACTCACTCTCACTCACTCTCTGACTCTCTCACTCACTCTCTGACTCTCTCACTCACTCTCTGACTCTCTCACTCACTCTCTGACTCTCTCACTCCTTCACTCACTCTCTCACTCACTCTCTGACTCTCTCACTCACTCTCTGACTCTCTCACTCACTCTCTGACTCTCTCACTCACTCTCTGACTCTCTCACTCACTCTCTGACTCTCTCACTCACTCTCTGACTCTCTCACTCCTTCACTCACTCTCTCACTCACTCTCTGACTCTCTCACTCACTCTCTGACTCTCTGACTCACTCTCTGACTCTCTCACTCCTTCACTCACTCTCTCACTCACTCTCTGACTCTCTCACTCACTCTCTGACTCTCTCACTCACTCTCTGACTCTCACTCCTTCACTCACTCTCTCACTCGCCACGCCGGATCAAATCAAATCTGTGGAGGTTTGTAAATAACAACCTCTTCTGCAGCAAAATACAAAACAACTACAACTGCCAAATAAATACCTTGAGCAAGGCACATCCCCATTACATCCCCTACATCCGTAGTTCCAGGCCAGATGGGGGTGGCGCTGAACCCCAGGTGAACAGGTGTAGCACTAGGCAGCTGGATGGTGATATTTATAACATGGCCCTGTATGCGTCATCAGTGTGTGCGTGATGAAGCACCTCTGACAGATATATCTAGAAAGTTACACCTAGGCACCGACACACACATCGATATATAGACACGGTTACACCTACACAAAAGTTATCACACACACAGGCTTTCAACTAGTCACCTACACACACTTCAATAACAACACATACATACCCACATACAGTTAGACCTACAAACAATGTGCACACACACACACACACACACACCGTTAAACGTAGTCACCCACACACACATACATTCAGAGAGATATATACCACAACAATGCATTCACAAAATAAATAACACAAAACAAATGATTTGCCGTGTGAAAAAGGAACTGTACCCATTTGTGTGTTCATGTATGCATGCAAGAGATAATGTGTGTGTGTGCGTGTGTGTCCGTGTCTCAGAGTCATTGATAGAATATTTGCGAGTGACAGCCCACTGACTCAAGGCAGGCCTCCATGGCAACACAGCGTAAGTAACAAGTTCAAAATGAACAACAACAATAATAACAGATTATTGTTGAGAAAGGGTGGACAGGGGAGAGAAGAGAGGAGAGAGAAGATAGGAGAGAAGAGACAAGCAGGAAAGAAGAAAAGAGGACGGGAAGAGAAGAGAGAACAGAAGAGGAGAAGAAAGATAGGAGAGGATTGGGAGGAGCAAGGAGAGCGAGTACAAAGAGGGGAGGAGGAGAGAGGATGAGGAGAGCAGAGAAGAGGGACAGAAGAGGGGAAGATGTTAGAGAAGGAAGGTAAGGAGCAGTGTTAAGAAAATATAGGAGGACAGGAGAAGAGGGGAAAGCAAGAAAGAAGAGAGGAGGAGAAGCGTTGCGTACTTGTGGAAGGAGCCGGCTCTGTCTTCGTTGTCAGCATAGAGGAACATCTTCAAGGCGTAGTTCTCGATGTGGGCGTTCCCCACCACCTCCTGGCTCACGGACTCATTATCCCCCAGCTCCTTCTTCATCTGCGCACACACACACACACACACACACACACACAATGAATTCAATTAATTTGATGCTTATAAAATTCAGCAGATACGATGTATAAAAACAACTCGACTATTTTTGCTTGAGGTATGGGGTCATTTATAGAGAAAGGACAAAAACATAAATAAATGAGAAACTAAATGAAGGCCTTGAGTTAATTAAGAGAAACCAATAATGACAATAAATCATCAAAATGAAATCAGTTGGAAGGGTAAAACAATCACACACATACGCAAACACACACACACACCTACACATGCGAGTGAACAAACACACACACACACACACACACACACACACACACGTAAGACTACAGGGGATTAGCCCCTCAGGGTTGACAAATTACTAAGAAGGAAGGAAGGACGGAAGGGGGAGGAGAGGAAGGAGGGATGAAAAGGAGAGGAATAGATGAGGATGAATGTCAGAACACAGAGGTGTAATTTATGATGTGATAGATCTGGGCACGGTGATTTTGTGTGTGGCTCAATATGAACATGCAGGCACACACACACAAACGTGTCCATCTGATATCCGCTGATAACACAGATGGAGACAGACAGACAGACAGACAGACAGACAGACAGACAGACAGACAGACAGACAGACAGACAGACAGACAGACAGACAGACAGACAGACAGACAGACAGACAGACAGACAGACAGACAGACAGACAGACAGACAGACAGACAGACAGACAGACAGACAGACAGACAGACAGACAGACAGACAGACAGACAAAGGTAGTAGTGAATTCACTCTGATCCCTTGAGGGGAGGAACGTGTGTGTGTGTGCATAATGTTTTGGCTGTGTGTGTGTGTGTGCTTAATGCATGTTTTTCTGCATGCTGAGAGTGACAATGAGTGTGTGTGTGTGTATGTATGTGTGTGTAATGTATTTGTCTGTGTGTGCTTAAGGCATGTTTTTCTGGATGCTGAGTGTCCATGGAAGGGTATGTGCGTGCGCGCGCATGCGTGCGTGTTATTGACATGTTTCCATCCGTCTCAACAGTTGTCTTTAATTGGCTCAGAGCACTTTATCAAGTGAGTCACAGATCCCATTGGGGACAGACACACTCACACGTGTGTGTGTGTGTGTGTGTGTGTGTGTGTGTGTGTGTGTGTGTGTGTGTGTGTGTGTGTGAGCCATATAGAGAAATCATGGGAACAGATGTTTGAAGCTCCTTCGTGTCAAGTTGCCTTATGGTTAGATCAGTGTGCATCCTAGTTTTAACACTTCATTAAGAGTGGCTCAGACGGAGGAAACACCAATGGAAAATAAGTAAGTATGGGGTGTGTGTGTGCGTGTGTGTGTGTAACAATTACTTTGGAGGAGTCAAACCAAGAACCCTCCATTTGACCCATGAGCAGTGCGATGAACGCTACCATTTTATATTATTATCATACAAATGGAAGTGGTTAATGTGACTGTAATACTGAGGCTGTGACCTGGCATTCCAAATTCTTAGTTCAGTTGAGTGAGTCTAACTTTTGTTCTCTTTGGAGTATGTAAATGCCACTTTTCTGACTGCAACACGCCCATTTCCTGTTCCTGTCCATATTCAGATTAGGGGAATAGAAATGATTAAAAAATAAACATTGAATAATAAATATTCATAATCTTTTTAAATTAGCATACAATAATAACATTCCCCAAAATTATTTCATGTTAAAAAAACAAACATACACTTGAACCCCATAATACTTAAGATTAAGAACTGACAACAGAAGTCAGTTGAAGAGAATAAACCCTCCTCCCGCCGTCCATCCGGCCCGGTTCTCAATGTTCTGTGACTTCTGTTGTTCTAAAGATAGTCTGCTGTGGTCAGAACTCCCTGGTTCTGACTCGAACACCAAATGGTATCATAGGGCCCAATGTGCCCGGCTCAACCCAATAGCACCGCACCCACTTCCAGGCAGCCAACTGTGGTTTCTGGGAACTACGACCCTTGTGTCGACGGCGATGTCACACACAACAGGCTGATGGTAATACGTTTATGGTCATGTTGGAATGATCATGTGATTAGTAATCGCGTATTTGATTTGTAAACATGAATGATATACTTAGTATGAATTATATAAATTGAATGATCTACTTAAAGATCATATAAATTACATTAGTATAGATCATTTTCAATGTTGATATATATAAAAAATAATGATTGATTTATTTTTGATGAAAGCTATTCCATTTTACAGTTTTGACTGCTGTTTTCGTGTATAGTTATTTCATATCATTAAGAGCTGGAAAATAAATGAGTCATCAATTCTTACAGTTGAGATTGTTAGAAGATAACAAGCGATAAACTGGATTACAAACCATGCAACCCAAGCTCAAAGTCCGGAGAATTTATCAGAAGGTTGATGTTGATGAGAAAGAAAGAACAAAAGAAAGAAAGAAAGAAATGCACAAAGAAATATATAAACAAATTAATGATTATTGAAAGAAAGAAAGAACAAATATGCATACAAAATAATGATTTGTGTTTCCGTTTGTGTGTAACAAACCATCATTTATCCACGTATTCAAACAAATCAAATGTGTTGTGAGTATCTGCGTCAACTGTAATTTAAGTTTTGTGTGGCGTGTCTATTAATTTGTATTCAAATTAATAAAAAATGCATAAGAAAGAAAGAAGAATGAAAAAGAATTCATAAAAAGATAAATAAACAAATGAGTGATTATTTCGTACAGAGAAAAACCCAAATGCATGCCTACCATTTACCACGTATCTGATTGCATCAACCCTTCCATCAGTTAGTGTAATAGACTATCATCACCATAATCAAGGATTAACTGCATGTCTCTTCATTACCCAGCGAGCTGGCTGATGAAAGAGGAGCTTTCCCGTGATCACTTTCATTATTAAACGCCTCGCCAACGCACACAGAGTGCTGCCCCTGAGCTCACCCCACCACCAGGGGGCTTCCTACTCAAACACAAACACACAAGTGGTCTGCATTGTGATGTATTTGAGTAGGGAGAACCTGATCTACGTGGTTCACACACACACACAAACGCATGTATACACACTGTTACGCCCGTAGTTTGTTGTGGGTGTGTTTGTTGTGGGTGTGTTTGTTGTGGGTGTGTTTGTTGTGTGTCCTGTGTCTCCCAGGGTAACGTCCCTCCCCCTCCCTGTCACCATGGTGATGGACCAAGTGAACGCACCTGTGCTCCATTCCAATCAGGCAGGGGGGAACTCTTAAAGCCGGTGGACCCATCCGACCCGTCAGTGGACCTACCGTGTGTGTGTGTGTGTGTGTGTGTGTGTGTGTGTGTGTGTGTGTGTGTGTGTGTGTGTGTGTGTGTGTGTGTGTGTGTGTGTGTGTGTGTGTATTGGCTAGTTTCTTGTGCAGCGTAAATCTAGTGTGTGGGACACCGTGTAGCAGAATCTCCTGTGGGAGTAAGTAAAGCGATACCTTTTCCCTTAATTCATTTAGTTAATTCCCTGTCTGCCCTTTTGAGTTACATTTCTACAGGTTGAGTTGCGTCCCTGTCTCTTTTGAGTTACGGTTATACAGGTTGAGTTGCGTCCCTGTCTCTCTTGAGTTGTACAATAAATCTGTTTATTCACCTCCGCTCCTCCTTGGTTGCCCGGTACATAATTATTGTTACTACCTTAGATCTTCCTGGCCTATTATCAGGAACGTAACATACACACACACACACACACACACACACACACACACACACACATACACATTGAGTACTAGAGTCGTTTCTGTGTGTAATCAACCATCATTTATCCATGTATTCAAACAAATCAAATGTGTTGTGAGTATCTGCGTCAACTGTAATTTAAGTTTTGTGTGGCGCGTGTCTATTCATTTGTATTCAAATGAATAAAAACTGTTCTGGATACTGTGTAAGTAGAAATGTGTGCGTGTGTGTTGTAAGTGTGTTTGTTTAAGTGTGTGTGTGTGTGTGTGTGAGTGAGTGAGTGAGTGAGTGAGAGTGTGTGTGTGTGTGCATGTTTCTGTGTGTCTATATGTGTTTTTGTGTTTGTGTGTGTGCGCTGTGTACCGTCTCTAGCTGGTCCATGAGTTTCACGAGAAACTTTCGGCACTCTGGTGTCTTGCTGTCCAGCTTCATACCGGTCTGCATGGCATAGAGACGACCTGGTGGAGGAGGAAGGAGGGGGAGGAGGGGGAAGGGGAGGAGGTGCAGGAGGGAGAGGAAGAGAAGGAGTCGTAAGGAGAGGAGAGAGATGAGAGGAAGAAGATTCGGAAGAGGGAGGAGAGAAGGGAGATGAAGGAGGACAAAAAGGAAGGAGAGGAAGGAGTGGAGAGAGATGAGGGAGGAGGAGAGGAGGAGGAGGGAGAGGAGGAGGAGAGGAGGGAGAGGCAAGGAAGGAGATGAAGAAGGAGAGTAGAGAAGAGGAAGGATATGAAGAGCAAGGAGGGGAGAGGAAAGGGGAACATCGAAGACAAAGATGAAGAGTGTGTCAAAACGAACTTTATACAGAGTTGAGTGCATACTAGGATACTTCCTAAGGCTCCTATAATAACATTCTTAGTAATTCTTCACAGCTTTCTTCTACAATAGATCAACCGCTGCACATGAAAACCTCCATGTTAAGAGCCAAAGTATTATCCCCACTCCTGCCGCAGGGACTTTGTTCTCTGTCTGGACTCAAAATCCCATGATCCCACGGCTGTCAACTAGCTTCAGAAATTCCTGTTGAGAACAGCGAGACCCTCAGGCATGGTTCCGATGGGGCCACACGTTGGCCTGCAGGCTGGATGGACTGAGAATGGTAAAAACACTATGCTGGCTTGATCCACACTAACTGTCCGGCTATAGCAACCTGACTGACTAGTAAAGAGTGTCCAGCTAATAGTCTGACTGACCAGTCAACAGTCTGACTTGACTGTAGCGAACAGAAGAGTTGGAATAGCTAACAGTCGGACCGACAAGCCAACAGTCAGACTAGCAATCAGTCCGTGAGACTAGCTAAAAGTCAGTTGGATCAGCAAACAGTCAGACTAGCCAACAGTCGGACTAGGCAACAGTCTGACTGACTAGCTAACACTCTGACTGACGAGCTACTTGATTGATTCAATGGCTTGACTGGACAGCCTGACAGTCTGATGGAAAAGCCTTATAATCATTGTAAGTACAGTCTGACTATTTAAGTGACTGACTGACTGACTTGACTGACGTGAATGGCTAAAGGCTATGGGGCTGATGGACAGGCAAGGCAAGTAGATTGACAGACTGATTCAAAGTTATGAGGTTTAGTCAGGTTAGTAGAGCAAATGAACTTAAAGGCCTATAAATATGAATAGTAGTAATATTGGCTGTAGTATTGTGTGCCTGCAGACTGAATGAGATTGCATGTTATCTCCATGTGCTGTACAACCACTTCCACCATATGGTGACTGTATGAGTCAGTCAAACCACTATTCATTAACAGAACAAAGTTCCACTTCAGGATGCTAGCTCCCTGCAGCACTCTCTCGCTCTCTCCAAAACACACCAGACCACCACAATGGGGGAAGGTGACCATGTGACAATTAATCTGTAAATCTGCAAAAGTATCTAAAAAATCACCTAGGCAGTTAATAGCTGTTAACACAGTCAACGGTAAGCATTGTGCTTGAGCAGGCTATTCATTAGGTTGGCCAACAAACAATTGGGAAGCAGGAGCAGAATCAGCCGAACAGGATTTGCTAAACAGCCTGTAAACCATGCTGTCTTTGAGCCAGCCAGCCAGTCATCCAGCCAGCCGGCCAGTAATTATCTTATAGTTGGACAAATCACTCCTTTGTGCCATTACATGCCCGCCTGTGTTCACACACAGTGAGCTGTGAGAAAATAATTTGCGACAAAGGGAGAGGAAGTGATGTCATATTAATTGAGAAAAAAAAAGCAAGCACACAGACACACACAGACACACACACACACACACAGGTTGTGGAATTTAATGTTTGGTAATAGTGGAGGTGATGACTACCAATGTTATATGACTATGGGCGCTTTCACGCCTATAGTTTGGCAGACTCAGTCTGAGCCGGAGGGGTGGAGTTGATACTTTGTTGCATTGTCATTTGGTTCGGTTAGCTTACACACTGGACTTTGTTTGGTGACCCAAACATTGTAAACAAATGCTGCGCGTCTATTGGACAGAAAATCCCAGGGTCTCACGCTTTCTTGTTGGGGAAAATAATAAGCAGCAACTTTGGCCAGTATTGGGTTGTTTCATTTTGCTTCGGTGTTCCTACAAATAATAAATAACCCCCTTTTCACTTTTCGGTCAAAACGTGTTTTTGTGTGTTTAATCTGGAACAGTTAAAGTAGGCCCAATACCTGGCTGAATATGTTTACTCAATTAGGCAGCAAAAGTGTACCCACATTCAACCCCCACTGCATTGTTTTGGGGTTTGCTTCCTGTAATTGGCTAGGATCACGCTCCCTCCTAAAGCGGACCACAGTTTGTTTGTTTGGTTCGCACCAGAGTTCGAATGAGCGTTCCCACCACCCCAAATGAACCGTACTATCTGGGGGAATGCTCCAGGGTTTGATAGAAATTGGCCAAACAGCTCAGGTGTGAAAGCACCAAGCAACACACCCACACACACACACACACACACATTGGGGGTCGCAGCTACCAGCGGTCGGTGCTGACAGGTGACTAGAGATGGAGGAACGTGTTGAGAGGGAGATGTTTGTCATGAAGGAATCAGTACTCTCAACACGGCCCCAGAAATCTGTATGGCACCAAACGCTCCGGGGCTAACGCGGGAGCCAAAATCAGTCTCATCAGCTCAGCACATCTGCTTGTGTAAATATGTCTGTCTGGCAGTCTGTTCATACGTCTGTAAATACTCCATGTCAGTCTGTAAATTTACATATAAAATCTGTTTCTACACGTTTCTTTTCCTTTTTTTAAAGTGATAAAATGTCTTGTATGATCGTCAACATAGCAATCTATGCCATTTTATCACTAAATAAAAAGAAAATCCAGTGCCTAAAAACACACTGTGAATGTTCCACTCGGCTGTGAACGTTCCGCTCTGCTGTGAACGTTCCGCTCTGCTGTGAACGTTCCGCTCTGCTGTGTACAACGTTCCGCTCTGCTGTGAATGTTCTGCTCTGCTGTGAACGTTCCGCTCTGCTGTGAACGTTCCGCTCTGCTGTGTACAACGTTCCGCTCTGCTGTGAATGTTCTGCTCTGCTGTGAACGTTCCGCTCTGCTGTGAACGTTCCGCTCTGCTGTGAACGTTCCGCTCTGCTGTGAACGTTCCGCTCTGCTGTGTACAACGTTCCACTCTGCTGTGAACAACGTTCCACTCTACAAGCGCGCCTCCTTTCTAGAGCTCTCAACACAAAACACATTTTTTTGTGTTGAGTTTAAGCGTTTGAATTTAAGCTGAAACAGTGAGTGCACTTGCTCTTTAATATCTCTCTATCTGTATATCTGTCTGTATGTCAATATACAGTATATGTCCGTCTGTCTATCTATATCTCTCTGATGTGGTATCTATAGGTGCAATTACTGTCACCATATGGATTACATAAGAAATATTATATATATCAAGTGTATACATGTATTTAATATCTAAATAGTGTTTACCAACCTTTCCAATGTGTTTGAGGATCCAACCCAGGATTCATGTATTACTTGACCCATTAATATGTTTGAACTTTTGTCAAAGAAAAATATGGTCTGAAGAACACATTTCCATAAAACCACTACCTTCCCCAAGACACAGATTTAAGGCCAAACTACATGCACGACAAGTTACTTGTCTCATTTCAATGCAGACAGCTTAGGTGTCCAATTATTGACACATTTTAAGGACATTACTTCTCATGATAATTAATATGGACTTAAGACCTGGGCATCATGATACGACAATATCCTCATCTTTATTAAATCATTACAAACACTCAAAGACCATATCCCCAAGACATGGGCGCAGATCCCGGGGGGGGGCCGAGGGGACGTGTCCCCTCCAACTTTTGAAAAACATGAAGTTGTCACCCCCAATATAATTTGTTTCTAAATTTATGTAATGGAAAATACTCTTGGCATTCACCGCAAGACTCCTCAACTAACCCTCCTTTCTAAAGCCTTTCTGTTCGTAGGGTGCTGCTAAGTAAACTTGCCTTCACCTCCCCAGAGTATAAACCCAGGTCCTCTACAGTGCAGGCAACAGGCATCCTGTCCCCGTCCATGACCCAAACGATCTCATCAAGAGAAGGTGTGGCGGCCGACACCTGTCAACTAATGAGTTACAAGCGTTTCATTACGAGTCAACAAATCAGGGCTTTGAGGCAACCTTTCCATCGATCGCATTGAGGTGCAGGTGAGGCTACATATTGGCTGGGCAAGCTAATGTACACTAGCTTGCTGATGAAGCACAAGCGGCGGCCAGGCGATAAAAGCACATAAAATCACTTCATGAGGGATTTTATTCTATCTTTATTTGGTTCTTATTTGATTGGGCATGTAGAACACACCCAAGTGTTCTGGCGGAGGAGGGGCAGAGGTAACAGAACTGTGATGGTGGCTGTTTGTTTATAAGCCTAATTGATTCTATAAAAAGAAGAAAACAACAGGGATTTCAATAGGCTTCCTTCTCCCTCTCTTTTTTCCATTTCTCTCTCGTCCACCTCTTCTCGAGATTGTCAGTCTCTCCACACTACTCGTACACTTAATCTCCTACCAATTGCTATTTTTTCCTACCATCCCCTCTTCTCTCCTTCATATCCCCCCCATTACCCCTATTCTGCCATCAGCACCCCTCTCTTCTTACCCTCCCATCATTCAATCTCCCACCCTCCCATGCCACCTCCTCTTGTTCGATCTTTTCCTCTTCCCCTTCTCTTTCCATTTCCGCTCCTCTCTATCCCTGTTGTTCCATCCCCTCTTTTATCACCTCATCACTGTTCCTCTCTTCTCCTCTATCATTGCATCATCTCTCCTCTCCTTTGTCCCTCGTCGCATTCCCCTCTTCTCCACTGATCACCATTCCTTCTTCTCCTCCCCTCTGGTTCCTTCTCCTTCTCCTCCCCTCTGGTTCCTTCTCCTTCTGGTTCCTTCTCCTCCCCTCTAGTTCCTTCTCCTCCCCTCTGGTTCCTTCTCCAACCTTCTGGTTCCTTCTCCTCCCCTCTGGTTCCTTCTCTAACATTCTGGTTCCTTCTCCTCCCCTCTGGTTCCTTCCTCTCACCTCTGGTTCCTTTTCCCCCCACTTGTTCCATCTCTTGTCATATCCACCCTACTCCTCCACTTTCCATCTCCCCACCTTTTACTGCAACATGCTGACGGGTAGAACATTATAATCTCCAAACGGGATTACGTTTACATGATGCCACCAGAAACGACCTGGAGGTGCTGCATTCAGTCCAGTACCTCCACAAACTGGATCTGGATATCCTAGTGCAGTGGGGATCCAAACCTTTTATGGCCCCTGATCCCATTTTTAGGTCGGAAAATTTTTGCTTCCTCAACTTCTTACATGTTGTGCATCTGCTTACACACATCGTTTTATCCCCCATCAAAATTGCATTAATATCAGGGTCCTGTTGAACATATGCGCATTGCCCCACATTAAGTCATTAGTAGTCGTTTGCTCTTGGCTACATTAAGCAGTATATTTGTATAAACAGGTCCTTTATAAGCTAAATCTTTAAATTATCAGCTTTACAAAAAAAATACAAAAGTATTATCAAATATCCTTAGCTTATAAATCAGCCACACTACATATGCATATTCGGTGACCCGACCCAGAGGTTTGGAAACACTGTTACTGTGTGATCCATCGCCTCCACAAACAAGCAGGACACACACACACACATACTAACTAATAGTCCACACTAATAGTCCACACTCTTGACACTGGTGACCTCCAGTGGTCTGTCGAAATCATTAGATAACTCACTCAGAACACCTACATGCAAACAAAAAAATGGTCTCATTGGAAAAGACACGTCTTAATTTTTCTTTCGAAACACACACAAACTCTCTGTGTCTCTTATTCTCTCTGTGTCTTATTCTTTCTTCGGAAACACAGAATTCCATGAATTCTGACCTCACTTACATTTTAAATGTATAGAACTGCCTTAGCAATCTGTAATCATACACAAACTCACAGGGAGAAAGAGAGACAGACACACACACAGTTCCAAAAACAAATGGGTTGAATTAATCTCTCTTGGAGAACAATAGGACAGTGATGATGTTTTTGTGTGTGTCGCATACAAAAACACACTCCATCACTATTCTCATCCTCCTCCACTTCATCCAGCTCTCAGCATGCTGCCTGCCTTGCAATTTTCCTGACAGACCTCCCTACCTCCAAGCTTCTGTCAGCCAATCAAGGATGAGTAATGAGAGGCGATGACCACAGAGCCAGCTGTGGCCTGTTAAGTGCCAGGGCGTATTGGAAGCAGACCATATAAGGATTTCCTTTCACCTTCGCTTTCAAACCTATATCTCAATCAGTTGCTAGGCAATTGAGATGGCAAGCCGAGCGAGTGTATAATAAAAACAAGGACAGTCCATCCATCAAGAGAAGCAAGGGGGTTCAAGGCCTTGTGTGCTACATCCGGTTTTGAGCCAGGCACTGAAATCAAATAGAATGCAAAAGGTCATTTGTCGCAGGTGCGCACACACTAAATGCTCTTCGGCAGAATCGGTACAAGGAAGTAATTTTGACAGACCACAATTGTAACAGATGAAGCCAGCAGAGACGATTACGATGGTTTGAACGCCCAGGCTGATATTTATCTTCAAGTACAAGCGGGAAATCATGTAAAATTGGCTCATTTGTCTTGTTTTTTCCCTGTCAGTTCGCATCTAGGATTGCTAGGTCGCCAATGAGAGACTATGAAGACACCATCTCCTGTCTCCTACTCAAGATTAAGAATGGAGTGAAGTGGGGGTTATGGATGTAGCACATATATTAAATATCTTGGCCAATACCAACATTGATTCATTAATTTCTCATCAACAGTGGACATTTTGTCATATAAACATAGCGTTTTCATGAAATAGCACAAAAAACGTTTAGTTAATATTTCACACATTTATAAGAAGGCAATCTCTTCTAGTTCGTGATTAATAATAAACCTAAATGGTTGTTCAAATATTCTCTGCAGTGGCGTTCCTGACATCTACATCAAGCTTGACTTAAAATACACACTAAATTAACGACTTCACACAAAAGTAATCACTGTGAATTCTCGCACCATTATTGCTATGGATTTATTTAGCAGA
Organism: Lota lota; assembly: GCA_026745465.1. Taxonomy (NCBI): domain Eukaryota; kingdom Metazoa; phylum Chordata; class Actinopteri; order Gadiformes; family Lotidae; genus Lota; species Lota lota. The sequence continues at coordinate 1,177,207 of JACYXH010000249.1, forward strand.
CACATTTATCCAAAGTGATGTTTTTTTTCCATTATTATTATTATATTGGGGTTTAAACCAGAACATTTCGGCACAACGATTACGTATTCACACTTCTTTAATGAATTCAATATTTCAGAGTGCCCACTCCCACTTCCATGCAGACCAGATTCAAAGCCACAAAAACCAGGTTCTTTCTTGGGCTTTGGTTGAGTGCAGCGCTAAAAACGCGTGTTTAAGCAGCAGTACTACTCTAATGTCATTGAGCAAGGCAGCTTAGGCAGTGCAGTTTAGTGTGTATTAAAGGAACTGATCATTTGACAAAAAGTAGTGTATCATTCACTGTCTGCATCTATGCAATACATGTCTCTTTTGGAGCTATGATTACGACCACTCAGAAGAGCCATCAAGACCAGCCGTACAGCTAAAAGCTTCGAATAGCAAGCTATGGGTGGATCGGGGTTGAGAAATGGCAGAGCAAGCAATGCTTTTCACATACCCAAAACTGCTCTACCTTTTGAATTACAAACAATGCATATCTGTAAAACAAGCTAATACAAGAATAAATAATTTAGACAAATAATGTAATGAATATCATATAAAGGGTCTGCATCATCTGTGTTTAGTGTCTGTTCAAGTCAGATAGGATTTCAGATATATTCTGGTAAATATTTTGCATGAACTTTATTACGAATGTATTAGCAGTTTTACTCATTTAACGGTAACAGTTTACAATAAGGGCACATTAACCAACCATTGTTCAATATTAGTTAATGCAGTAATAAGCATAAACTGACTGACTAATATGTCTAGTGTTAATGTTAATTTAGGTATTAATTTATGCATTATTTAATAGTGTTACCCATACCCCTATGTGAATGCCATATAATGATGCTTATTACTGCATTACATTAATTAATGTACCTTTATTGTAATGTGTTACCAATATAGCAAAGAATATGCGTTTACAGGATAACGTTAGGGTCCAGGTTGAAAAATCCTATTATCCCATCATTTTGTGTTTCAGCCACGGGCTGCAATCTAACCTATTGGGGCAATAGTGCCCCATCAATGTATGTCCTCTAAAAGGCTCAAATTGTTAGCATAAGTGTCTGATAACATTATGGAAATGATCCCTACAGGGAGGTACAACTTTTGTCTTTACCTTTCACTTGAACCGGTCCGTTTGTTATTGTGTCTAACTTCAATCAATTCAATTCAAATTCAACCAATTTCAAAATGTGTTGTCCGCATTAGTCACATAGACCAACAACGGTGGGAAAATAGGGTACGGCTTGACAAACCCCTTGGTTATCCTTTAATGGATTTCCAGTGTCTGCTGAATTATTTGTTAATTTTTTTTAACTGGCCAAACGAGGCGTGACAGAAAAAGGCAATAACATCTAAACGTTTGATGACACCACTGAAGCGTCTCCAGTGTTGAGTCATTGGCAGCCACCCATCAGGTGACCGTGCAGGGCAAAGGGTTGAGCAGCTCGTTCGTTGTAGATGAGGCGAGCAAGCAAGTATGGGGCGTTTACAAGAGAAGTCGTCATACAAGTTTTAACTGACGAAAACAGCCGAGGACAGCACACTCACCTAGAATACTATAGCATATTCTAGATACTTCACCTGACTGGTCGTACGTCATATGTCCCAGTCAACAAAACACAACTAAGTAGCGTTGGTATGCAAAACGCTGGTTTTCAGTCCAATGTAATCGCTCAATTTGTTCATCTCAGAAAGAACAGCCATTACAAACCATGACTTTTTAGATGTAGTTATGGTGGTGACTTTATCAAGGTATTCAGTGGGTTCACTGCCACAACAATGTAGTTATTCAAACCACACACACACACACACACACACACACACACACACACACACACACACACACACACACACACACACACACACACACACACACACACACACGTATGACAATGGAAACACAATAGCATCGGATGGTTTAAATGCAGTGTCATTTCATATACTAGGTTACGTTAAACAACTATCGCAAGTACTTCTTAACTTACGATGCCTAGCTGTTAAGAAAAGGCAAACAGTCATGTAAACAAAGCAGAGACGGTACTGTTAGCCCAGCAAGCTAACGTCAGCGACCAACTTACAGTAGTACGCCACGACAGGATCTCTTTTATCGTGCTCTTGTGCGGTCCGTAGATGGTGTTGAACAGCTTTAAACTGCGCCGGTAGAGCCATTTTTGTTTACAAACACTCAAGAAAAACGGATCAACATGAATGTTCAGTGATAGCAGTGTCGTTGTCAGAAATCAGTCTTTCATTACTTCCGCGTATGTAACCAATAGGCGAACACTTAACACACGACGTCATTCTATTGTACAAACTTGTACCCTGGGCGTAACTGTGTAAATAAATGTAAGGTGTGCCATGTATTGAAGCTGCATTTAGAGCTTTCTAATTTGATCTAAACAAGTTTTCCGTAATACCAAACGTTGTTTGTACTTGCAGATATACTTTCTTTAACTGAAAAGTTGCTTACATTATTATGAAACTTGATAATAATAATAATAATGATAATAGTAATAATAATAATAATACAAATCTCTTTTTTAAATAATAGTTATTATGTTTGTCTGGATAACTAGAGAAATGTAACTTTTATTAAACATCTCATGACTGGACAATGACAGCTTTTACTGAAACCAACAAACTCAACACACAAACACACACACACAATTTGTTTGAAATATTTGCATCAGTTGTGAAACATTCCCCTTTTATTGAACAAAGAGTGGTTGCAGACATTTGTGAGGGACACCTGAGAATAAAAGTCAGACAGGTGACATTGACAGAGTGAATGTAAAATGAAATGAGGCATATATACCATATTTTTTTTATATGTTACAACATGAGCAGAAATCCAGAATACAAAAGTGAAGTCATTCCCTCTTGCTTGCTCTCTATCACTCTCTCTCTCTCTCTCTCTCTCTCTCTCTCTCTCTCTCTCTCTCTCTCTCTCTCTCTCTCTAGAGAGAGAGAGAGAGAGAGAGAGATACATATATATATGGTCTATATATATGGTCTATATATATACATATATATGGTCTCTCTATATATAGTTTATATATATGGTGTATATGTGTGTTTTTGTGTGTGTCTATGTGTGTATGTGTGTGTGTTATAACCAGACATACATTTTACTACCCATGTGTTAAACATGGGTAACTAACCAATATGGCAGCTTGGTGAAGAAGGTCTATAGTATGTGAGGTTCTATTTTTAGGAATCAAAACGTGTTTGCCTGTCGCTGATAATAGATCACACGGTGAGTTCAACCTGATTCTAGAATGCAGACGATTCTTGAATGCAAAACTCTGAAAGATTCAAGAATACACAGTTCTATAAGATTCTAGTATGCATTATTTAATTAAATAGCAAATGTTTCATTATTAAGATTTGAAGAATAACCACACGTTAAAATCTCACCACAGCTACAGAACCATCTCTGGTTGCTCAATTAACTGAAATTAGTGCCAGATGATGTCTTTATATCTTTCAAAAAAATGTAAACAGTAATCCCATTAACTTCTGTACTGAAGATGGCTCTGTGCTCTGCTGACTCGACTTTAGTGTTTGGTTATAATCAACAAGTTGAGAAAGACTGAAAGGATTTGAGGGAAGACTGAATCTATGAAGTCTGGTCGTATCATATTGTTCCTGAGATGATCTACGCTCAAAATGAATACCGCTTCACAAAAGTTGGATGGATGTCTGATAGAACACGAAAACAAACGTAAAACAGGAGAGGTAATCGTTTTAAAGTACGTCAACACTGTGACACCGAATGGAAAATCAAAGAAAATATTATGTGTAATAATAGTAGAAGCCCGTATAAATCGAGATAGGTGTACACAGCAACCTTGTCTATGGTACCACAAGCAGAGGTAGGGCTTGTCGCGGTCTCACAGACAAGGGCCAAAACTACAAAAAAGTAAGATATCTAGATCAACTCAAAATGTGGTTACAACTTCACTCACTTGCCACAGCCATGACTTGTGAGATACTATTTTTTCCTCTATTATGTTAACCCTCTTGCTTTTTATTTAAAGTAATATGGAATTTGTTGACGTGGGAGATAATAATTCATAATTCAATGTTAGTGTATATTAAGTGATTAAAATGTAAGGTTAAAAAGTCTGTGAGTACTAATTGTGTTTATTTTTACTTTTGTATCTAGGAATTTGTACCCCTTTAAATTGCGCTTTACTTGTAGATTCTGGGGCCCAAAAGCCCCAAAAGTTTTATACAAAACAGTTGTAAGTCTATGTGTGTGTGTGTGTGTAGGTCTAATACCTTGGTCTTGTCTTGATACGTATTCCCAGCGGATACATCCCTGTATTAAATGATTAATTGACACATGCACCATCTGCCATGGGTCAGAGACACCTGTCTTTTAACTGCACGCAGACCATAGCTATCTTGTGTGTGAGTGCATGCATGTGTGAGCATGTTTGTGTGTGTTTGTGTGTGTGTGTGTCTGCGTTTCATGTCTGCCATGGACCCAATAGAGTGTATCCACCCATAGATCATATAGGTTGGAAAAACCTTCTAGAATCTTTGGAAACCATGACAACACAACAAATACATTTTAGGTCTGCATTCCACTTGGCCACCCGGGTAGCATTTAGAATGCATTTCCATTGAGTTGTGTCATGGTTTCCCCAAATATTCTACAATGTTCCCCCACCCAAACAACCAATACAGGTCACTAGGGGAAGAAGGTATTTTGTTTGAGAGGTGTCTCCTCTCTCACAGGAACCTACTGGTATCTGGACGAGGTCCTACAGGTCCTCACCATCCAGAGGAGTAAATATACCGACTACATGTGTGTGAAGTCATTCCCAAATGGGATGTATTTGTTTTGTGTGTGTATGTGTATAGGTTATGGGCAGTTGCGTGTGGTGGTTGCCATCGATGGACTCGATCAGTGATTGGTCACTTGTTGCTGAGGTATCCCAGTCTCCGGCAGAGGATCTCGAAGATCTCGGCCACGCAGAGTAGGATGGTGATGACGGTGAAGGTGTACATGGCGCTGAGGAAGATGGTCTTCTCAATGTGCTCAGGGACCATGCACTTGGTCACATTGAAGGAGCGCTCCAGCGCACTGGCGTCACACATGAAGAGAGGGTGAACCTGGAGGGAGAGGAGGGAGGAGGGAGGGAGAAAGGAAGGATGGAGGGAAAATGCACAAAAACAAAGAAAAGAAGAAAGAAAGAATATTAGATTAACAAATATAGAGGTGACAACATTTTTTTAAACTTTGTCAGATCATCAGAATATATTTCAAGGAAATATACGACTGCTGTGTTCTAAGCATGCATCAAAGTGTTAAATGGGAGAAGGAGAGCTATGAATTTACAACATTAAAGGTCCTTTTACACCAGACTCGTAGCGAATAGAATATCCTTTCACCAAAATATCCTATGTATTTAGATGATGAATTTATACGATGAGATGAGGGGATAATGATAAATGGGTGTGCATTCTTGAATACATCCATGTTTTGGAGATTATGGTTTTTGAGGTTGTTCCCTGATCAATAACTAAAAGTTGGCTATCACTCTTTTGGAGAAAGTTGTTATCCAAAACTGTGTGATAGAACTGCACACCTTCATGTTATCAAAAGTAAGTAAACATTGGCTATAAAAGCATAATATAAAATAAACATTCAGAAAAAAAACTCCATAAAATACATCGACAAATAGCAATACAAAGACTAGCAATAAAGAATTCAGACGAACCTGGAAGCCGAAGAGGTGGCTCTGGAGCCAAAAGGCAATGACCTCCAGGATGATGCGAAGCAGCACTGAGATGATGTAGAAGACGGTGTAGATGGGTCTCTGGAGGATCTCCTCCTGGTTGATGGTCTTGCAGGCCGCGTAGAGATGGAACACGGCCCCGGGAAACAGCACCGTCACCAGCTGTAGTGCCCAGAACACCTGCACCCGCCACCCAGGGGAGTGGAGGTGGTGGTGGATGGGATGGGGGACAGGGGTGGAAGGCAGATAGGTGGAGGGTAGGAGGAGGTGCAGGGGACGGGGTGAACCAGAGGGGAGAGGGTGGAGAAGGTGAATGGGAGAATGATGGGACAGGGTTGGAGTGAGGTAGGGATGGAGAATGGGAGGAGGGAGTGCAGAGGAAGCGGTGGACCGGAGGTGGAGGGCAAAGGGTGGAGGGCAAAGGGTGGGGGGGGGAAAGGGGGGAAAGTAAGGAAGGGAGTGATAAAGGGGGTAGAAAAGATGGAAAGAAACGGATGGCGGGAGGAAGGGAAGGAGGAAGGAAAACATAGTGGATGAGGACAGGAAAGGATAAGTCAAGGAAGGAAGGGAGGTAGGTAAGGAAGAAGAAAGGAAAGAAGGATAGATGGAAGGGAGCGTGGAAGAAAGGAGGGAGGGAGGACGGAAGGAAGGAAAATGAGCATGTGGGAAAGAGAGACTGAAAGAACAAAACCAAGAAACAAACAATAGAGAACTAAATGCTGAATAGTATTTGAGCCCATGACTGAAGGCTCAGTGAGCAGGTGGTGTTTGTGTCTCCAGAGAGCAGAGATGCTGGCAGGCGGCCCGGCCAATCACAACAGCGCTGAACATCAAGATGCTCATTGGCTTTGACTGTATAGTTTCACTATGGATATTAATAAACACTCTAACAAAACGTTGTTTTCCTTTTCAGAATGACGTGACCTTTTAACAGATAACTACTAATCACTGTGTGCATGTGGTCCATACCTGCGGCGTGATTGGTCGGAACTGGTTGTAGCAGTAGAGGTTGAGCTCTCTGCGGTCGGGGTCACAGCTGAAGTGGAGCGCCTCGTTACCGTACACAGCGAAGCCCAGCACCCCCAGGAAGAACATCCGCACCGAGCCGAAGAACAGGGTGTGGAACTGGCCTATCACTGTAGGAGGCCTGAGCTGCACACACACACACACACACACACACACACACACACACACACACACACACACACACACACATATATACATACAGTATATACATATACATGCACATACAAACATGCAATCACAACCACATACACACACATGCAAGGACACACACACACACACACACACATATACATATACATACACACACAACCATACATAAATACACACAGCCGTATACAAAAAACACACACATCCACACAAACACACACACACACACATACACACAAACAATGCACACAAACAAACAGTCACATAGAAAAAGGACCTTGTCAGCCAGATAAACATATCTTGGGCAGCCAGATAACTGCCACTTACAGTCTATGTCCTAGTCGATGATGTATTACATTATATATTTCCAGGGAAACAGTTGCTACCTACTCAGTTAATCGTCTCAACAGTCTAAATGACATCATCATAAATGCGACGCTACTTAAACGGAGAACCATGTTGTAAGCGGAGGAACGGTGCTGCCAAAGGTCAAACGTTTAAAAGCGGAAAAAGATTATACTTTCCCCAAGGGAAAATGTAGCGTATGGGCTACAGAAAATCAACAAGAACTTGATGTTATTCTGCGGTTTCTCTGGTGCAGAATATAGGAGCCTACTTACGCATCCTTCATAAAAGTTTTTAATGTAGTTTAAAGACATGGTTTGTCGTTCGTCCCCTTTCAGTTGCTGCCGGGCTTCGATGGGCCCTCATGGCCGATTTGCTGGAAACGGTCAGAGGCCATCTCTCTCTCTCTCTCTCTCTCTCTCTCTCTCTCTCTCTCTCTCTCTCTCTCTCTCTCTCTCTCTCTCTCTCTCTCTCTCTCTAGCCATCGCCCTTTGTGATTCGGCCTCCCTCCCTCTCTCACTCTAAAGCCCATGTCAATGCATATTTTCCCCTTTATCCGCGCTGTGCATCCATTTACTCGCTCAGTAGAAATGGGACAACAGAGAAATGCAAACAATGGCGAGCGGGAGCGTGTGGTCACGGTATTATAATCCCTAAGGGACGGCGTCAGCGAATATGCAACTCAATGCGGCCAAAGACTGCGGACATGCAACTAAAATACAATGCAATTGTTGTCACACCTCGTCAGGTAGCTCAGGGCCCGTCACCTGTTCCATGACTGTTTTTTAGGGTTAGGGTTTATTTATTGTAACTTTGGAAGTAGTACAGATATATGTTTTGAACTGAGTTATAATAGGCCTCGCCTACTGTATTGGCCACTTTGCTCTACAAAAAAAACGATACATTTTTTTCTCTCTTCAATTAACCCAACATTTCGATCGAGAACCACGCTTCGTTCCATGTGTAGCCGACACACATTCAGTTTCACTAGAGTGGGCCAATAGACTACAAGGGTCAAGTTAAAAATTAGAAATATGAGCCAGAATAGCAAGTCAAAACACCGTATAAGTGACGCGAGGTCGCGGTGACGCGGCACGGTACACACCCTGCACTTCAAATACTTCTGGAAGAACATCCACGTGGAGTTGTTGCCGTCCCAAATACGGTACGATCGCGACCAACACCGCAAAAATAAAACGATCGGAATAATAATAAAAAAAGAAGAAGAAGAAGAAGAAGAAGAAGGAAAGTCACAACTGCACAGTGTTAAAATAAAGATGGAAGTCCACACACCAACCGTAATCCTGGCGGCGTGTTGTTCATTCCCCCACTTTTTACTCAGAGCACACGGGCTCCTGAACTCAGGTCAGTCGCGTGCACCCCGAGCGAGACCTGCGGGCAGAGAAGCAGCATCGCGGTGGAGGCGGGCAGCGCCGGCGCGTGATTTGAAGGGGGCTACCGACGGCGCGCGTCAAATGGGGGACTTCGCTCGGTGTTCTTTTTGAAGGTCTATCAGCGGTGTGTGAGAGGGACGGGTCTAATAGGTCACAGTGAAAAGCTTTGACTTGAGTGTTATGGGAACTGGACACTGAGGGGATAAATTACCCCGTATAATAATATAGGGTCGCACGCACTCGGGCTGGCCTAGGATCAGAAGGCACGTGGGGTGGCGCGCATGGAACGCGCGGAATGAAAACTGCTGATGGCGTGCCCCATACAAGACACACCAGCTGAAAAAAAAGAAAAAGAAGAAAGAGCAATCAAAAAGAGGGATGAAAAAAATCCAATACAACAATTTTCATTAAAACGCATTTCATAAAAACGAACTACTGGCCAGAAGTTGTTCATTACGCACTGGTCATTTAATTATTCCATACGGTAAAGTACGCGAGACAATCCAGAAGTTCACGTTGGCGTCAAGCAAATGAACAGAATGTGAACTCGCGAAACAGAAATGGGCTACTGAAGTACACGTTTCAAGTGTGGATATTTCCAAAGCACGTCAAGCTGTGTTGGGAGAAAATAAGACTTGCATGATGTATTCAACACCAGTTTATTTTTTTTCTGCACGTATAGGCCTAACTTTCCTGGTTGGCGCGGCGCTGTGCGCAGACGTCAGGGCGCCACGGCGAGTTGACAACCCGACGCGTTTCAACCTCAATCCACCTCGAGAAGTTCTTTAACAGATATGAAATGTAGTTCACAACAACTCCCGAGCTGACAGGCCCTGAAATCAGCCCCACGAAACGTCACCGTGTCATCTGCGGAGACCCATTGGCGCAGTCGATCAAATTGTGTGCCAGTGAAATTATGCGTTTTAGGTCTTACGTCGTTCACCGATACATAATCAATGCGTTCTTGTTACTGGTTGCCCTAAAACTGCTATGTTTCTTTTTTTCCTATTCATTTAAAATATTATATCCATCAATTAATGCTAATACGCGCGTGCACACACGCACACACACACACACACACACACCTGCTCTCAGAATACCATCCCGTTTCTTCAGTTTAATGTCATAGATGGCCTTGAAGGCATGATATAGCCTACACGCTCTCTCTCTCTCTCTCTCTCTCTCTCTCTCTCTCTCTCTCTCTCTCTCTCTCTCTCTCTCTCTCTCTCTCTCTCTCTCTCTCTCTCTCTCTCTCTCTCTCTCTCTCTCTCTCTCCACACACACTTCACTTCAAGCACGTCACTCATCTTCTGTCAATTTGTGTACGTCACCAGCTTGACTGATAGGCAGACAGACAGGCAGGCAGGCAGACAGACAGATAGTGGAACAGACCGACGTCGGGCAGATGCGCAAACCTGCAAAGGGGGGGGGGGGGGGAGGGGGACAGGAGAGAGAGAGAGAGAGAGAGAGAGAGAGAGAGAGAGAGAGAGAGAGAGAGAGAGAGAGAGAGAGAAGTAAAACGAATCTTCACCGCGACGCAGCTCGCGCTTGCAGCACTAGACCTCGTGTTTCAGCACTACTTGGAGGAACAGCTCCCACGCGCGCCTTCCGTGCAGCAGACTTCCCGCAGTAGAGTCCCACGGAGGAGGAAACCCTATTGGCTAAAAACTCCTTGGGGGCATTGGAATATTTTTGGAATTCTGTTCAAAAGATTCGTGGTTTGCGGGAATAACATAAACACCAATTTGCGCAAACATGAACGACATTTCCTTAAACTTGTCCCTGGACCGGGACTCGGGATCGTACTACCACAACTTTTCGGACGAGGAGGAGTGGACGATGTCGGGCGACGGGGAGACGGTGAATTTCGTGATCCGATGTGTCATGACCTCGGTGTACATCCTCATCATCACCGTGGGACTGTTGGGCAACATCACGCTCGTGAAGATCTTCGTCACCAACAGCGCCATGCGGAGTGTGCCCAACATCTTCATATCGAGCCTGGCGGCGGGAGACCTGCTGCTGCTCGTGACGTGCGTCCCGGTGGACGCCTTCCGCTACTTCTTCGAGGAGTGGATCTTTGGCGTGGTGGCGTGTAAACTCATTCCCGTGATCCAGCTCACCTCGGTCGGCGTGTCGGTGTTCACACTCACGGCGCTCAGTGCAGACAGGTAATTTTTCTTTTCTTTTTGGAAAGTGGTGATAATATTCTCGATCAAACGTCCAATGTAACCCATGTGGTTATTCTTTGAGTTAATGGTTTAGGGTTAACCCAGCCCTCCTGGTTATGCAGCCCGCTCAAGCAGCCCTTTCCCGGGCGACAAAAGTATCAGCGTCCCTGGGTTCGATTTTTCTACGTTGTTCTCACATCATGTATGCTCATAAAAACAAAAAACAAACAAACATCCAACAACAGAAGTTAATTGTTGCATGCTTTGAATATGGCGTAGCTCTCTGCAAGTTGATATGGGTTAGGACCTGAGGTACAACATAATAATTAGATGGCATGAGGAAGTGTCAGTGCGCATAATATACGGTATTTCGGATCACGTGGGCTTGGAGTTGGAAGTGTGACAATAAATAAAAACAATGCAGAAAACGGTTATTATTAATATTGTAGGATTGTGTGTGTGTGTGTGTGTGTGTGTGTGTGTGTGTGTGTGTGTGCATGCGTGCATTCGTGCATATGTACATGAACATATGACAGAGAGAGAAGAGGAAAAGAGAGAGAGAGAGAGAGAGAGCAAGGTGTGATGTATGTTCAGAATTGACCACATGAATGAAAGAAAGAAGAAAGAAAGACCGAGAGAGAGAAAGAGAGAGAGATAAAAAAAGAGAGAGACAGGGAAAGAGGGTATGTATATCAAGTATGATATCTTAGTTTAGGACAGATAACCAGAAAACAGCACCAGATGTGGTGGGCAGGATAATCTAGTGATTATGGGTTTTTGACTCCCAGCCAAAAAGTACTCGACATGATTCCTCCAAAACCTGCAAAACTTGTAGGCCTCCAAGATGCCCCAGCCCCTGCTCCTCGATGACCTCTATCTGAATGCACTGTACGTCACTTTGGATGAAAGTTGCTATAGCAATCAGGAAGATGTTCAAAGTGATCACAGATCCCGGAGTCCTGGTTCTCACAGTCAGACCACAATAGTCAAACCCAGAGCAGAGGTGTATCCGCAGTGTAACTGGTGGTTTTCATTGCATTCTCTTTTTTGGCATCCTCTCCTTCCTCTCCCTCCTCTCCCGTCCCCTCCTTTCCTCTGCTATCCACTCCCTCTCATTCTCTCCTCTCCTCTCACTCTTTCCTCCCCACCCCTCCTCTCTCCCCTCCTCTCCTCACCTCTCCTTCTCACTCTCATCTCCTCTCATCTCCTCTTCTCCCCTCCCCTCTCCTCTCCCCTCCTCTCCTCTCACTCTTTCCTCCCCACCCCTCCTCTCTCCCCTGCTCTCCTCACCTCTCCTTCTCATTCTCATCTCCTTCCGTCTCCTCTTCTCCCCTCCCCTCTCCTCTCCCCTCCTCTTGTCTCCTCCGCTCTCCTCCCCTCCCCTCCCCTCCCCTCCCCTCCCCTCCCCTCCCTTCCTCTCCTCTCCTCTCCTCTCCTTCTCTCCCCTCCCCTCCCCTGAAAACAGTATACGACACTGGATAAATCGTGTGCTAAATTAAAATAATATGAAAAATAGAATGTAACAAAATAGAATATAAAATAATGGAATTCAAAGTATGTGGCTCTATCTCTAAAACAATCCTCACATCATATTAAGATGAGAGTATATTAAGTAGAGAGCTAAGATCAAGATATAATTGCACAATAACAAATACACTGATACTTGTTATCACGCAGCCTAAGAGAGAGAGTCGTTTGTCTTGTTCAGCCGCTTAATTGCACATCAGGCTCCATTAACAGGGTTCTGGGCTGCACTTCCATTTGGGTGGGGGGATGAGGTTGAGTTACAGTGTGGTCTGGTCTATGGTGGGGCTGACGAGGTCTTATTCGCTGAAATAAATTACTGCAGAGCGCCAGATAAACCGGACTGGGCAAGAGATCTGGCTAAACTCTTTGATAGCATCGCGAAACGTGTTTGTCCTCCAAATCCCCCTTCTCTTTCCCACTTCTGGTACAGCTCACTGTGACATATGTTGCATTGTTAGTTCTTTATATCCCCTCTTATGATTCATTGTTAATGTGTTTAAACTGTGGGGGAGCTACGAGTAGGATATCCATTGTATTGTAATCTTAGACAACACAGCAAAGTTTGAATTGAATCTCGGATCTTAAAGACCACGTGTGGGTCCCTACTGTACCATGCAATCTTTTTTGGACTGATTCTGGCTCGTTAGTGGCATTTAGAAGCAGAGGGACAGCTCTGAGCTTCAAGATTTTTTTAAATGTAGCATATCATGTCAATAGTGTCTACCTCAACTCATGTTTACATTTACAGGACTCATATGGTGTTTTTCTTTTGTATCTCTTCAATTACTATTCCTGTCCTGTACTTGTTGCTGTGACACCAAGGACCTTCTTGCTGTCAGGCAGCAGTGCTAACCCGTGGGCTCACCACTGTGATATACCCGCTCTCTCTGCTGTGGACTGATGCTGCACTGTGAAGTCAAACTGACCCTACACACGTGGGGGATACACAGTAAAACCATTCTGTCTTCAAATACTGGCAGTCCATCACCCGAATACAAAAACACAAAACGAACACATAGGAGTTATGTATAGCAACAATCAAATGGAAATATTTTCATTGTTTAGATCTACTGATCAACATGATTAATAGAACAAGAATGAGATGCATGGTTTTTTACAAACCCTTGCAAACTGGAGTAGATGAGGCCCTGTATAGGTTAAAGAGAGAAATGACGTCAATTGTCAAACCTTTCAGGGATTTTTCCTGGAAACAAAGTTGATGTTGCAGACTGTGATTCTTCACAACATTGGTATGAAGCAGTACTCTCTAATATGAAAAAATCGCCAACATCCCCAGCAGCGGGGATTTGAACACGTGACTTTGTGCTCACATTTTGTGAGACCCCGTTAACACATTAGATCCCTGTCCCCTTCAGCGCTTCCTGTTTGTGAGAGCCTAATCTGAGACCCAGCAGTCCCACTATGTTAAAGCAGAACTTCTGGGGGGAGACAGTACAGAGCCTGGGCCAAAAACCAGAAGAATTAGAAGGGCAGAGATACTTTTACACAGCGTTTCTTTTTTCGTTACAGAGATTCTGTACATAAGAGAAAGTCATTCAGGCAAGTGGATGAAGCTTTCAGAAGGGGATGTTAATAAGTGTAAGTTTACATGGTGTTGGTTTGAATCCTTAACAGACTTTTATTTTTAATTTTTAGTTACAGTTTACTAGTTCTGGTTGAGTTTAGGTTCACATGGCCAGTTATGGATTTACAGACCCTCCATCCTCCACCCTGCCATCTAGCGACATTATTACAGGACATGAAACACCCTGTTGACCAGGAGTTCAGTTTGTCTGCCATCAGACTTGAGATTGTCTGATTTGTGAGACTAGTAATGGCTGAATGTTAACAGGGGAGGTTGTTGTTCCCATGTGCCCTAATGGTAGGAAATGATACTCACCCCAGAAACCACTTAAATCATTATGCCAACAATCTATTTGGCATATTAAGATGCTTAACGTCCCTGGGGCTCGATGGGTAGCTGTCACGGGGCTCGTTAGCGGCTCCTAGCTTCGTTAGGGCCATCATTAGGAGCCCTCAGGGTTTCGGACACACGGCAGGACCCCACCACAGCTGTGCACCAAGGAAATGAGTTTCCCATAAACAAGCTGATATCATGGCGAGGGCTGACGCCGCAAATAGCGTGCAGCCGTCCATTAGCACAAAACAGTGCAAATATTAAATATTGTGCATTCTAAGCTCTTTAAAGCCTTATTTCAATCCAATAGCATTGGGGCTGAATGGACTGTACAACTTAAAGTTTAATCCAGTTTAGGTCCAACCATGATTTGACTATATCATAATATATAACAAATAAACCATTAAAATAACGTAATCATATTTTAATAAAATATGAAAATGTATTATATTATATAATATTATATGATATTGCTTATATTTGCTGTGGTTATAGTTACTGAACATACTTGTTTTGCGGAGGTTAACTTTTGATGAGCACTTAGTTTATAGAAAAACAACTCGTATCTAGTTTCTTCTGGAAACTTCATTCAGCACGTCAATCACTTCAATTTGCACTTGCCGCTATATTGATTGCAGTCTATTTGTTGATGTTGATGTTCTTCAAATTCACTTGGAGGTCTCTTAAAAGCATCTCCTAAATGAGAAATGATGAAAGCAAATCTAATTTCAATGGCGTTTAGCGTTTTAGGAAAAGATAAGGTTACTGGTAAATACCAACCATAGCAGCACTTTATATTTTGGATAATGTAGACGTAACATTAGATGTGTACATTCTGTTGTTTGTTTTTTGTAACTTGTTAATGGTTACTGTAAAACACATAAGTTATGTGGATAACAAAAGTTAAACATACATTACCTGCATATGCAGTACCTGATTCTGTAATCATACTTTTCTTTTAGTCGTCTGGTTGTGTTTCGGATGAATTTCCCTCTGGGCTACTTTAAAGGTAGGTAAAGGTCAGGTCAAACGTTTCGATGGGACCTTCCCATTGACTAACATCAGCCTCCTGAGGTCGCCAACTTCCTACCTCATGTTATTGATGGGTTGACCTTTACGTTATCCTGGAAAATCGGCCTTTCTGTGTACCGCAGGAGGCCAAGCACAAGAAAACGGTGCATATGGGGGCGGGGGCAGGGGGGGGGGGGTGGGGGGGGGGGGGGGGGGGGGGGGGGGGGGGTCTATGTGTGTGTGTGTGTGTGTGTGTGTGTGTGTGCATGTGTTGATGTGTGTGCAAGTGTATGTGTTTAATAAAGCACAATTGAGTGTATCACAAACAATGTGTTATGTGTGAAATGCTATCATGCTATCACTTGTACACCAGAGATCAAAGGTTACAGGGTGTCTAAGCACAATTAATTTAAAGGTAAAAAAAAAGGATTAGCAACGCCACAAATAATTGATTTGTTTGGTGCCCGTTGGTTTCAGACCATTCCGTCTGATGTGTTTGTGTGCAATGCACTCTGGGAAATGCTTTGCCCATACAGCTGTTGCCCCAGGACCCCTGCTGCTCGCCTGCCAGTATGTGTTTGTGTGTGTGTGTTTATTTCGACAACACTTGTCTGTATGTTCTTTTATCTCCTCTTTCAGTGCCTCTCTTCCCCCCCTCTCTCTCTCTCTCTCTCTCTCTCTCTCTCTCTCTCTCTCTCTCTCTCTCTCTCTCTCTCTCTCTCTCTCTCTCTCTCTCTCTCTCTCTCTCTCTCTCTCTCTCATATAAAAAGAAATCATATTTCTCAATGCTATATTATGATACTTTCTTCCACACTATCTTACTTCAGTACTATGACATATTTCCAAGTGTAGCATAGGATAGTAGCATAGGACAAAACAAAACGAATAGCTAACATGTAATGACATCATTGGTTTGAATGTCCGGCCAACCAATGTGAATGACATGTTAACGTCATCACAAAACAATTTGGATGGAAATTAACTAATGATTTCTGTTTTACAAATTCTTTCCATATTGGAATTGTACTGCAGAAATGAGCGAACATGGTGAAAAACTTAACAGGGATTTCTTGATGTGTTTAAGCTTGTGAAGCCCCTTCAAAATGTTAATGTAATTAGTTGAATTAACCTGACCTGACCCCACTTGACTCGTGTTTGTGTGTGTGTGTGTGTGTGTGTGTGTGTGTGTGTGTGTGTTGTCAGGTACAAGGCTATAGTGAACCCTATGGACATCCAGACATCCGGTGCGGTGGTGTGGACATGCCTGAAGGCGGTCTCTATCTGGCTACTCTCCGTGCTGTTGGCTGTCCCAGAGGCCATATTCTCGCAGGTCGTCTCCATGCAGGTGACAGACCAATCACAGACCAGCTGTCACAGCAAGATCACCTAACTAACTAATATGTAACAATGAGGATGATGATGATGATAATAGTACTGCTACAACTATAACTACTAGAATTATACTGCTTCTACTACTATTACTGCTACAGCTAAGCAGCAAATAGTGTTTTATATTAACAACAACAATTACAAACCTTTATTTTGTTTATCAAAGTGCCGCAACTGTGCTTGGTTCCCCTCCAGTACACAGCAGCGTTGTCCTTTATCTACATCCTAAACATGAACCATGCGTCACTTACAACCCATGTTAGTCTGTGCAAACTGTCTGCTTTCATTCCCCCACAGTGTCTCATAAGGCGTACGGTACCCATTGCACCCATGCATCTTATTACACTCAGATTATGAATTACAAGTGGCTCCATTATGCCATTCAATCTGTTTTATGGTCTCCACTGATCACACACGTTGTACCGGTTTGAGCCATCTCTCTTGATGCTGTGCTGCATCTGTCATTTCTTCCCTTCTTTTATAATTCCCTTACTCCCCTTTTTCCTCCCCTCTCCATCCCCATCTCCATCTCCTCGCCACTCCTCTTAACTCATATCCTCTAATTTCTCCTCTCCTTTCCCCTCCATCCCCTCTCCTCTCCTCTTCTTCCATCCCCTCAACTTTCCTCTCCCCACCACTCCTCCATCTCCCCTTCTCTCTCATCTCCATCTCCTCTCCTCCTCCCCTCTTCCTCTTATTCATCTCCTCTCCTATCCTCCTGCCTATCCCTCCAAGTCTCTCTTCATCTTCACCCATACCCTCCTTTCCTCCCCCCTCAACTGCCTCACCTCTTCCCCCACCCCCCCCCACCCCCGCCTTCCTCCCTCTCTCCCCTCCTCCACTCCTCCCCTCCCACGTCTCCCCTCCCCAGGGTCACAAGGACAGCGGTAACGTGACCTTTGTGAACTGCGTGCCGTACCCGCTGTCCAATCAGATGCACCCCAAGATCCACTCCGTAATGATTTTCCTGGTGTACTTCCTCATCCCCCTCGCTATCATCTCCGTGTACTACTTCCACATCGCACGCACGCTCAACCGCAGCGCGCACAACATGCCGGGCGAGGTCAGCGAACACACCAAGAGACAGGTAGGCACACACAACGCCGCCGTCAAACACGCACATACGTGGAGTGGAACGGAGTTCATGAGTGATGAGTCGATCGATGGTTTACTTCATCATCACGCAATGGCCCTCGAAACAGGTTGAGTGCTCCGATTAATTGATTAACCGAGAACTTCATCCACGGATTCTACAGGTTGGAATGGGTGAAACTGAAACAAATATAAATGGTACATTCCAACACACTGCTCTGATATTGTCCAATAGACAATGACTGGGTTCTTAACTTAAATCATGTCTTTTTTACACCAAAAGTACAAAATCATGAACTAAACGAACGTTTAGTAATGTAGTAATCGAATCCCCAGAACACCGCAGAGCCTAATTGATTGAGCTTGTTGGTTGCAGGTGAGATTCCCCTTAAGGCTCACTCTACAATGATCAGGATCCTGGACGTGACTGGACACTTCTTTCACATGAAAGACGTAAGGGCAGGGTTGAAAGATTGAAGGGCGTTCTCGTTCTGCTGTGGAGGTGTTGAATGGATTAGAAAGCTTGTGAACAACCTCCCAAAATATGTTATTAACCATCCCCCGCCCCAGGTCGAGCTTCTGGGCATAGGGTGCATCGTGAGGGCCGTTTGCCTGCAAACCTTGTGGACTCTCATGATATAATGTCCGAGAGGAAACATGATAGGAGCCTGAGGTTTGAGCTATGGAATGAAACATGCTATTTATTGAAGGTATGGGTGGTTGAGAGCAGCATTTGATGTTGGAATCTCCAATCTTTGGTTGGGGATGTCATTTCACACAGGAGTTAATTTCTTAGTTGAAAAAATAAAAATAAAGATACACTATGTTGTTGTTTATAGTTGGATCCAAGACAATACCACCACTTTTGTGCTGAAACTGAGGCAAGAATATAGCATTAAATAGATAATACAACTGTAACAGAACAATTCAATTCAATTGAGTGGATGAATGAAAGGATTTCCTTTCAGTGGTAAATCATAGCAAGACGATTACAGACAGGTATTCATTTTCATACTTTCTTAATGCACAGTTTTTATTTTGCAAAATGCAGTGTAGACCTCCAACATTCCTGATAGATTACAGTTATTAAAAATACGGAAAAAACATCAACATGCAAATCCTGTTAGTCATATCTACAAAAAGATTACGGAGGTCCGGACCACGGTGACCTCATAGCTGGCTACGGGCATGCATACGCCCTTAGCTGACCTCTGAGGTTTAGGACCACCGGTGACTAACGAACTATGAGTCAACGCTTTTACACAGAGCAGATGAAGCCAGCCAGACACACAATTAGCACACACACATAAACACACACACACTCACACACACACACACACACACACACACACATACACACACATATGTATTGACTATCACTACAAGAGAGGGAGAGGGGGGTGGAGAGGGGGGTAGAGGGAAAGAGATGTGAAATTCAAACAGGCCATGACTCATCTTTATTCAACATCTTGGAAAAAACAACTGCTAACCATAGCGACAGTCTTGATCATGAGTGAGAGAGAGATAGAGAGAGAGAGAGAGAGAGAGAGAGAGAGAGAGGACTTACAGCGGGAGAGTGAGAACGCTGAAGAGAGAGGGCGAGAGAGAGAGAGAGTCACAGTAGACAACCGTGTTAAAAGGATTGGCTCTGTGTATTGTGCCTGTCTGCGTGTGTGGGGGGCTTCCTTGTTAAATGTGTTTGTGGTCAAGGTATGTTTTTCTGGAATTGACATGGAATCACAAGCTGAATATGCATAGAATCGAAGACAGAGAGACAGAGAGATACTGAGAGAGAGGGGAGTCAAGAGAGATAGAGATAGTTAGAGATGGAGAAAGAGAGAGAGAGAGAGCGAGCGAGCAAGATTGAGATCAAATTGCAAACGGTCATCTACATCAGCATTTACTTAATCGTTAAGTAAGACCCAGATCATAATCCACCAATAGTTTCCTTTCCGAAAAGGTTAGGTTAAACAGTTAGTCGTGTACCAACATGAAGTGTAAGCTACCGTTGAAATAAGTGAAAGTGAGGAGAGATAGTATAGGTTTATTTCTTCGCTTAATATGCAGATGAGCTGTTTCAGACAATAAGTGGTTTAAGCTGAAAGGCTAGTTGAGTGAGTGAGTGATCATTCCAACGATAGGAAATTCAACACAATTTCAAACTAATTACATTTATTGCTCATTCAAGTAGTGTAATGTATTGGATCCTGCCTTGGAGTTTTTTTATGTAAACACACTTACTGATATTTAACACAACATAATCAAAATATACATTCAATAAAAAGATCTATAACATAAACCGACGTTATCAAATACATACATAATATATTTATGTAATAGGCCATTTTATGTGGTATAGATCTTCCACAACCAATTGTTACCAGAATTCACCTGTTTTTACATGATTATTTTATTATTATTTAGATAGTCGTTGGCTCAAAGTTGGGACTTGAAGCCCCTTCCGTTGGATTCCTATTTTATTAAAATGTTTCTGCTGAAATCATTCGGCTTGACTGTGCGTCTTTAGCAGCTATCTGAACCTTGTATTAAGGTCCTTTGGTTTGTCTGAGGCAGCAGGGCATGATCATTTGCGCTACCTGTGTCTTGCTGTCTGGATGAGGGCTGAAGGAGAAACATTTTGACAAATCATAATATTCCAGGTGGTCCTTGACCAGGATCTGATGCCGGATGAGAAGGGACGGAGACCTTGGTGCCAGAAAACTTTAATACACTCGAAGTGTAAATCTCTTGGGTGTCCATTTTCTTGTTCCGTTTGTTTTATCCCTACCATCAATCGGCTGTCTCCCGTTCTGGTTTTACCACCGCTGCCCAAACACTAGTTTTCACCTTTCTCTTACAGCTGTTTTTTCTTTTTGTCCTGCCCTTCGCTGTTGTTCCTTTACTTTTCTCTTCGTCATCAAATTTTCGCCCCCATTTTTTCTTTCCTCCCTCTCTCCTCTCCTATTTACTCTTCTCTCCTTCTCTCTTCTCTTTCCTATCATCTAATCTCTCTTCCCTCTTCTGTCCTCTCCTCTCTCCTCCTCTCTTATCTCCACTTCTCTCCTACTCTCTCGCCTTCTCTCACTCTCTCCCCTCCTCTTCTCTCCTCTCTCCTATAATCGTTTCTCTTCTCGCTCTCTCCTATTTCTCCTCTTCGCTCGCTCTCCTATTCTCTCCCTCCTCTTCTCCTCTTCCCTCTCTCATTTTCTCTCTCTCCTCTTTCTCCTCTTCTCTCGCTTCTCTTCTCTCCTCAGAATTTCTTCAGATAAGCATGCGTCTGCCATTCTCAGTATGCCTTCCAGACTCTAGGTATAAAATAAATTCCAAAAAGATGATCTTTGAAAGATCTTGAAGAGGCTTCAGAACTGGAGTGTATGAAGTGGGTAAATGGACCCCTCTCTGCCATCCTATACTTTCTGAGCAGTTCTCATATAACTATTTTAGTTCTTTGGAACGAGGGCTGTTCATTAACATTAAGTCCATGAATCAGCCATGGACTCTGAGCCTTGATGCCAGAGGTTGCATTTTCAATTTATTAGAGATATTGATTTAAATAATGGAAGTATAGTTTTTGGACGAATGATCAATCCCTCTTCTTAGGATTGGCCTTGATATGAGGACAGATAATGAATGAAGTGTGTGTGAGTGTGTGTGTGTGTGTGTGTGTGTGTGTGTGTGTGTGTGTGTGTGTGTGTGTGTGTGTGGTTGTGCAGTGGTGCAAAGTAACACATTTACTCCAATACATTTGCAGTAGACTCATCGTTACTTGCTACAAAATAAAATCTGAAAATAATTGTAATCATGCTAATGGATTATCCAGTAACACCTTACAATAAGGGTACATTAATTTACCATTAATTAAAATTAGTTATTGCAGTAATAAACATTATTCAATAGCATTAGCATAGGGGTCAGGGTTAATCATTCAATGATGGATACATTAATAACTTAGTTAACATAAACACCATGACCTTAGTTAACATGAAAACCATTAGTAAACATTAACAACATTAGTTAATGATTAATTAACAGTTAGTTAGTGCTTATAATTACTGCATTACCCAATGTTAATGAATGGTTAATTAATGTACTCTTATTGTAAAGGGTCACCATTTATCCTCACAGACCTCTGTACTTTTCTTTGCCTGTTTCGTATCCGTGCAAATAACTGCTGATTTTGCTGACAAGTACAAGGCACATCAAGCCCAAATACTTTATGCTCGGAAATCCCAACCGGATGTCCGTAAACTACAGCGAAAGCAGATGTATGACCGCATCCCCCTCATACGGGATGACCTATTATTATATATATTATGTTATAATAATAACAATTATATATATATTACAATGGTGATTATTATTATTACATCTATTATTATAACTTGTGACAGTTACTGCAAATGTTGACCTATATATGTACTTTCTTTACCTTTGAAACTTAAGTACAATTTAACTTATTATAATACTTTGGATGAATAGGGATTTTCTGTACTGAAGTAATCTATTTGTTCTTTTACGCATTACTTATGAATTTCTATTACTTTATACACCTTACATTTACATTTAGGGCATTTACCAGATGCTTTTATCCAAAGCGACTTACAATAAGTACCTTTGAATGAATCCCTCCTGTCTATTACCTATCAAGGTGTCCTCCTTTTCCCTCTGGGGTTTGGGGAGTTTTTCCCTTTCTCTCTACTGTCTAATGTAGGCCTGTCCTTCAGACCGTAATACCAGGGTAAATGTGCTAGGGCACACCATGGGCAAGAATTAGTTCAACAATAATTAAGAAACCAAACATTACATTAGACTAACCATTATGACCAAACACATTCAATTGAATTGTATATAATGGCACAGTAACTATAGCCATTTACAATTTATAATGAGAGCAAAGAGGGAATCACTACAAGTTGACATTATAATTATACTATAATTATAGTAAACCACCAGGTGTGAGGTTGATTAGAAATTCCAAGTCTACGTCAAATCTATCTGTCTGTGACATAACAAGTAGGAGTGTCCACTAGAACCTCCACCAGTGAGATGACTGGGGAGTTGATCTATGCTTTATACATAGGTGGACAATCCCACTTGTGATGTCACAAATGGATAGATTTTTGCTATTTAAGATGAAGTTGCAGTCATCCCTGTCTCTCTCAATCTACATCTCTCTCCCCCCTCTCTCTATCTCTCCCTCCCACCCCTCTCTCTCGCCCACCTGTCTCTCTCTATCTCTCTCTCTCTCCCACCTCTCTCTCATACACACACCACCTCTCTCTCTCTCCCTCTCTGTCCATCAGTATGCATCACTGCACCCCCATCATTACACTAAAAGCACGTCCGTCTCCATCAGGAGCAGTTTCTGTACCGATTCAGCCCATTTCAATTACACTGACCTTTAGTAAGCAACCTGAATGGTTGCATTGGAATCATCTAACCTCTGTGATTCTGCATGTATTTATATCACATAACAACCCAGCTGAATGTCTGTCCGACCAAATTACATTTTTAGCAACAACTATGTCTTTTTAATAAGGCCAATGACTTCTAGACGCCAGCATCAGACGCTGTCCGCGGTCCATCTGCGTGACACCTCTCCACAGGGATGCTTACATTTATGATGAGCTTGACTAAGAAAGAGATCCGTGACAGTACTGACATAATTTTTAAACACTGCAAGGCAAGGAATTTTTATATAGCGTCATTCAAACTCAAGGTCCTTCATAATGCTTTACAACGGAAGAAAATCACGTGTGACAACTTTTCAGACAGCTGGCTCCAACATTTATCACAGCTGGCTCCAGTTGTGTTGTGACATCACAGCTTTTCAGTTTTCACCGATAATTAGTGTTAATTGGAGTGATTTTGTGTCTTCACATCAAACAAATAGGATTCCAGAGAGATATTTTAGTTCCTTGTCCAAACTAACACCATGTCAAACCATGTCAAAACAATCCACCATAACATTCCAGAACACACAAAAAACATTCACCTGATGTAAATATTTGCATGAATACTCCTTGATTACTTTGTATGTATGATGAAGCCAAAAGTAATTCAAACACATGTTCCGGAGCCTTTCACTCCACCTCAGGGTTCTCAGTCTCAAGACTCTACTTGAACCAAACAAACACCAAGTTGGGCTTATATATTGGAAATTATGCTAATGGTGGTAGCGCTAGCTTGCTGGAGGTGTTTGGGCTGATGGCTGGTCTAATCCTCTGTAACCCCCAAAGATAAAGATGAAGAACAAGAAGATGAAGAACAAGAAGAACAAGAAGTGGAATAAATAGAAAGAGAAGAAGATGAAGATGTAGAGGAAGAAGGAGGAGGAGAGGAGGTTGGGTGTGTGCCCATAAGAGACCTTTGTGTGTGTAACAGTAATTAATTAATGTGTGAGAGTTCTTGTATTCATGTATATAGGACGATTTGTATGTGCAAGCGTATGTGTACCTATCTGTCACCCTGAGGGGAATGGCTTTAAACTAATAGAAAGAAAAACAGGGGGGTATTGATGAGGGGCTGAGATAGTAATTGGCTTTCAACACCTATCGATTGTTTACAACAGGCCCTTACAAGAACATGAGAGTACTATATGTCATGTGTATGTGTGTCTATGTGTGCTTGTCTATGTTTCTATATATGTGTGTGTGTGTGTGTGTGTGTGTGTGTGTGTGTGTGTGTGTGTGTGTGTGTGTGTGTGAGAGAGAGAGAGAGAGAGAGAGAGAGAGAAGGGGGGAGGGAGATAGAGATAGAAAGCTGATAGGAAGAGAGGGAGAATGGCCTTTCGAGTTAAAGAAAAGAACAAGAGATGAAAGCACTTTTATTGCCAATTAGAATAGGCCTTAAAGAGGTTTATTTCCTGTGTGTTTGTCTGTTTGTATGGGACTTTGTGTGTGTGTGTGTCTGTCTGTCTGTATAGAACTGTGTGTGTGTGTGTGTGTATGTTTGTGTGTGTGTGTGTGTGTGTGTGTGCGTGTGTGTGTGCGTGTGTATGTGTATGTGTATGTGCGTGTGCGTGTGAGTGTGTGTATGGGTGGCTGTGTCTGAGAGTGTGTGTGAGAACGTAGGCATAAATACGATAAGGACGGTGGACTCACCATAGCTAAATCCCCCGCCGGTCCTCAGAGAGTTTGTTCCACATCATCCACATCTCTCAGCTGGCAGGTTAGCTCCAGCGGTGTCGCTAGCTGTTCAAGCTAGATTAAACTCAACCTCTTTGGACTCAAGGGACCCATGTAATGAAAGAGTTTGTAACACACTCCTAATGAATGCATAACACACCCGTTTGTGACAAACACGTTTGAAACACACTCGTATCGACAGTTGCTGGGGCATCGCTTCAAAACCTTTCGGATTACTTCAACTTTTCTTAATTCCAGGAAATGACTGCGTCACATTAAGGTAATTGATCTGTGTTGACGATAGTGGGTGGATCATTTGTGGTTCCCTTCTTGAAATTCTGGGGATAGATTGAGGCCGAATTGAGCTGTGGATTTTGTTGGTTTTTGTTTTTCCAAAATCCCAGTGATGTTAAGCAAAATATAAATGATCAACTAATAGCAACTTCGTGGTTTAATCAATTAAAATCAACTTTTCAGTATTCCATTCAAAAAAAGAGAAAATTATGTTTTAACAAAGAGAAGAAAATCGTAGCCAGAGAAAGAAACATAATTATTGAAAACAATCTTGGTGCCTGGTAGGAAGTCACCCAACTACAGAAACCTCTAAAGAAGAGGAGAAGAGAAGAAGAGCAACAATGGCCACAATAAGAGAAATAAACTTCCCTATCATATAATAATTTCCCAGCTCATGTTTATTCATGAGCATCCTTCTCCAATGTCTGTGTGTATGGTTGTGTGTGTGTGTGTGTGTGCATGCGTGCGTCCGTGTGTGTGTGTGTGTGTGTGTGACTTTTTGTGTTTGAGCATGTGTATGTGTGTGTGTCTTCACCACTTACAGTAGAGTAGGAGAGACGTTGTGTGTGTGTGTAAATGTACAACTCAATTTGAATCCCGGACCTCATATACAAGAAACGGATAAATGATCGCAAACACCCGCTGGAATAGAATGTTTGCCCCAGCAAATCAATAGCAGTTAGCCACCGGGTGCGCCGCAAAATAACCAATACTCACAAAAATCGAACTCTCGCACGATAATCAGTTGTGCGCTCCAACAATCGCTCACAAAACTCTGTCAGAAATGAATGGAGCAAAAATTGCTGCCCCAGAAATGATTCAAAATGCAGAGTATGTGTTGTGTTCAAGAGGAGTGACCTGCTGGAATTCAATCAGAACAGCCCACACTCTTAGCCCAATTGTGAGGATGTATTGCATTGTGTTTGTCTTGCTTGTATGTCTGCTTTTATGGGAAACAACAGCGATTGCATGTGTCCACACTTCCAATTCCAAGGGAGTGAAATAATATGACAATTGATACAATGGTTGGTTTCCGAGACTGTTCAAGTCAGGGCAAGTTAGTTTGCATAGTTCCAAAGTGTTACTCGGAAGAAAAAGGAGACATGTCGAGTCCCTCTCCCATTTCCTACTACAAACCCAGCATGAACGGAAAATAAACGTTGAGAAGAAACCCACAGGCAGGGCAACAGGTGACATGAAAGAACAACACAAGAACAGCACAATGGGTAATAGTTAATAAAAACAGGCCGGCGCCTCTTTGCATGCTGCATGCTGTCATGCGGGCTGAGTCACTGGAAACAGAAACAGGTTTTTCCTCTTGTTCTCTGTTACTCTCACATGACTGAGGACTGAGGTAACACGCTGCACCTCTCCAGTAACTGAGGTAACACCCTGCACCTCTCCAGTAACTGAGGACTGAGGTAACACGCTGCACCTCTCCAGTAACTGAGGTAACGCGCTGCACCTCTCCAGTAACTGAGGACTGAGGTAACACGCTGCACCTCTCCAGTAACTGAGGACTGAGGTAACGCGCTGCACCTCTCCAGTAACTGAGGACTGAGGTAACACAGCACCTCTCCAGTAACTGAGGACTGAGGTAACACAGCACCTCTCCAGTAACTGAGGACTGAGGTAACACGCTGCACCTCTCCAGTAACTGAGGACTGAGGTAACACCTGCACCTCTCCAGTAACTGAGGACTGAGGTAACACGCTGCACCTCTCCAGTAACTGAGGACTGAGGTAACACCTGCACCTCTCCAGTAACTGCTTGTGAGAGTTCACAGCGTTGCCGATAGGAGTGCTTGAATCCAGGACATGAATTTAAACATGAGTCCACCAGATTGCTCGACCTATGTTACTACGCCTTATAACACGTTTTTTCAAACGCAAGATGTCCCAGAATCCTTTGAGCAATGCTTTCAGAAAAATGATTGGGATAAATGGCTGTTATAAAGAAAGCGTACGCCACCCTCCTCCACCTGTAAACATCCTGTTTTGTGTGAATACATGATGTGGTATGACACCCAGAACTTGTGCAGACAAGACGCTATGGAATACATCAAACCAGATCAACAGCTGCCATGGCAACTTTATCAAGACGTATATGTTATCAATAACAGGCCATGACAGCTCATTCTCAACATTTGTGTGTACTCTAACTCACTATGCAGGCTCCGTGCTGTCCCACCCCCCCCCCCCCCCCCCCCCCCCCCCTGCAGATAGAGAGATAGAGGCCTAATATCCGTGTGATAATGTCCAGTAAAATCAGACCAGATACACTCCGATACTGGATCATGTGCAGACGTGACAGAGAAACATGTGAGCTAATGAGGCGGCCCAGAGGTCCCTGGTGTCCCATGGTGCTGCTGGGTTATCTGGCCTAGCGGTGGTGATGCAGAGCCACTGTAATGGCGCCACTCTGTCTGTAATGTGTTTATAATGGAAGCTGGCAATGCACGGCCCCAGAGAAGTGTGCACGTACCATCTCGCTCCATCTGTTAGTGTGTGTGTCTGTGTGTGTGAAAGAGAATGTAATTGTTTGTATGTTATTGTGTGTATAGGTTTGTGTGTATGTGTGTGTGTGTGTGTGTGTGTGTGTGTGTGTGTGTGTGTGTGTGTGTGTGTGTGTGTGTGATTGTGTGATCACCAGGGTTATGATAAGTTTAAAACCACATAAAGGGTGTGACCATAAAGATGAATGCATAGCATGCACCTGTACTCATGTTTACCTACGTTCATACATGGCAACTAAGACTGTGTAATGTACTGCTGAGATGGTATCTTCCACATCCACCAATGGACTCTTCCAATCCAGATCCCTGTGGAAGGCTGATCTCGCTCTCTTTTTTTTCTCTTATTCTTACTTTTTTCTTTCTTGCTATCTATCTCTCTCTATCTCTCTTTCTCTCTCCCTCTCTCTCTCTTTCTCTCTCTCTGTCTCTTTCTCTCTCTCTCTCTCTCTCTTCCTCCCTCACTCTCTTTCTCTCTCCTCTCTCTCTCTCTTTCTCTCTCTGTCTCTTTCGCTCTCTCTCTCTCTCTCTCTTCCTCCCTCGCTCTCTTTCTCTCTCCCTCTCTCTCTCTCTTTCTCTCTCTCTTCCTCCCTCACTCTCTTTCTCTCTCCTCTCTCTCTCTCTTTCTCTCTCTGTCTCTTTCGCTCTCTCTCTCTTTCTCTCTTCCTCCCTCGCTCTCTTTCTCTCTCTCTCTCTCTCTCTCTCTCTCTCTCTCTCTCTCTCTCTCTCTCTCTCTCTCTCTCTCTCTCTCTCTCTCTCTCTCTCTCTCTCTCTCTCTCTCTCTCTCTCTCTCTCTCTCTCTCTCTCTCTTCCTCCCTCGCTCTATTTCGCTCTCTCTCTCTCCAGTGCTACAACCATCACTACTCTTTCCCCTTGACATTGACATTATGATTCGTATTCAGCTAGTAAATGAAGTTTGTTTGGCCGTTTAAAACCTTTACTTCGGGTCCATTTATATTGCTTCTCTATTCGCCGGGTCGTAATTAACTGCCACACAGCTGCAAACGTACGCACGCACAGACGCCTACACCTGGCGTGATGACCGGGGGATGGCGTTGGTGGTAGATGGATGGCCACGACCCGTCTCAATCCATACCCCCAAAGTTCAGACAGAGATGATCATGGGAAATAGAACCAACCAGTCGATTGCAAGCAGTTACCCATGATGCATCACTGACACTCTCGCTGGATATATCACCCATATATGTACAGACAGAGAGGATCATGGGAAATAGATCCATTCTCCCGTCTCCTCCACCATGAAAGGGCACACGGTTACCCATGATGCATCACTGACCAACTCACTAAATCTATACCCCTGATATCCGGACAGAGAGGATCAATTTTCTGAGTTACCCATGATAAATTCTTCCTGCCCAGAAATGCTCTTATCAATAAAGTGGAGTTATTTGGATTTCCGAGTTATAAAACTTTGATTTCAAACCCTAGAATCATTATTATACCATAATTAATTTTATTTGTATAAGAATCCAAATTGGTTGATTGGTCCTGTACAAACTACAGAGTTATTAAACCTTGAATTTAAACTCAGCAATGATTTTTATAACGTACCGTTTTTGTATTAGAATCTGAAGTGGTTTATTGGTCAAGTAAATTTGTAAAAACGAAACAAGAATCACCTCGGCATAACCTTGCTTTCACAAAGTAGCACAACGAGAAACGGAGCAGAGGAATGAAACTGAAGAACAAGCCGGCAGCAGCATTTTATATTTATATAAACATTATATGTCTACTTTACCACAAGGCTAAAACTCTGCTGGCTGCACATGGTGATGCTTTTCACTCATCCTGCTGTTATTATTTTTATGATGTTGTGAAGTCTTGCAGCAAGTTAAAATTATTAATGAGAAAAGCCTTTTATTTAGTTTAGTTTATGTAAGGAACACGGCAGGGCAGTTAACGGAGAAGCACAGCCCTCTCTCAATGTCTGGGACTACTGTAACGGCCTCTAACGATAATGTACCTCGTAACGTTCAAACACAACAGAAAATGTAGCAAGAGTGTGTCCCCAACGTAACTCATTTTGGGTTCCCGGCTCCGTTCAAAGCCTTTAGTTTGTGGTACTTTTGGACATCGGTGGAAAGGGAGGGAAAAGCGGTATTTCAGGGGAGTGCAACGTTTGTTTCATACACACATAAGCACTTCTAACGCTGTGGTGACCTTTGAGGGGATGATGTGTTTGTCTTGTGCGTGTGTGCGTGTTTGTGTGTGACTGATTGTAACTATATGGGGGGGGGGGGGTCTTCCTGTGTGTGTGTGTGTGTGTGTGAGTGGTGTGTGTGTGTGGATGTGTGTGCATACGTACACGTGTGTGTGTGTTTGTGTGTGTGAATGCACGTGTGTAGGTGTTTCAAAGCCTTAAGCCGTAACCAGAGGAGAAGGTTAGCACACACACGGTTGATGTGATTCATATTTCTAACCTTTTTGCATGCAAATCCTCATCAATATCTGTTCACTCTCGCTCTCTCCTCTCTCTCTAATCTTTGCTCTGTCTCTCTCTCTCCACATCAACATATGGGACTATGATAATGCAAGTGTTAGTAGCTTATGAGTAGGAAATACTGTAAGTGGTCAAATATGAGACAACAAATGTGCAATACAGCTGTGTTTTTAAATCTCGTAATTTCTCTATCCATGTATATGTGTATCTCTATCATTCTCTGTTTCTCTCTTTCTCTGTCTCTCGCTCTCTTTTTCTCGCTCCCTCCCTCTCTCGGACACTAAGTGAGGTCCTACTTTATAAAGTCCTTTTGTCTAAACCTGCAAAAACACCGGCCTGGAACGGTGCTTGAAATGTTCATTTAAATAGGAAGGAGTGCAACGCTGTCTCCAGGGTAAATCAATATACCATTTGTACACTTTAACACATTTCTCTGATTGTACTGGGACCTTTGAAGAACGGAGTTCTTCGGAGTAGCGCGTGCCTACATAATCGCCGTTAGAGTACATGCCGGATCGAACAGAATATGATGAATCCGTGATGAAACGAGCATATACTGAAATACACAAATAAACACAAATGCACTATTTCTTAATATGCATGCAAATGACGCAATCCCGGCCAGGCAGACCTCGTTCCCCTCTACATGAGTGAAGATTTGCCGAGCTTTCGGAGAAGGCTTGGAGAATCTGGTCGTATCGTCTTCATGTTCCCAGTCGCCTAGTGTGGACCACCGACCCGACGGCAAGGCAAGACTGATCGTCAAGACCCCGGCATACAGGCATACAGCCAGAAACGACAACTTTCCAAACAGGTTGCCTAAGCATTTGAGCCGCAGAGAAGCAGTGGAGGAACTGGGTGACTGCCTGGATTACGCGGACTGGGAGATCTTTAGGACGGTCTCCAACAGCCTGGACGAACGCACAGAGGCTGTGACGTCATACATCAGGTTCTGTGAGGACAGCTGTATTCCAACACGCTCCAGGCTGAGTTATAACAATGGCAAACTCCTTGATCACAGCAAGACTCAGACAGCTTAGTTTGGCCATCGCGACCATAGGAGGCCAAACGACTACTCTTAGAAGCTGGAACAATTCTAAGCCAACAACTCTTTGACGGTTTGGAAGGGACAATGATGAGATCACAAATCTATTTAAAATGGGTAAAACTTGACGTATTTAAATGCAGAGCAGCACGCAGCACAATGATCCGCTGAAAACATGATTATGAGCGGGAATGAAGTATTGTTGTTGAATGCAGAGAATGCATTCCTTAATAGAATCAATCAATCATTAGGGATGCAAGAAATTCCAACAAACACACAATCAAAAATCGAGTCGTTCAGATTCCTGGGGACAATTCTCTCCCAGGACCTCAGTTGGGCATCACCTCCGCCACCAAGACGGCCCAGCAGAGGATGTTCTTCTCCAAAGGATGGTCCAGTTCTGCACAGACAACATTGAGTCCGTTACCACGCCAGAACCAGGAAGAGTGCATGAAAGATCCTCGCTGGTTCTTCCCATCCCGGTCCCCACCTCTTCCAAACACTTCCCTCCAGCGGAAGGTTCCGGTCCTATCACCTATCGCCACCTGAACAGTTTCTTCCCCATGGCAGTGGGGCTCACAAACAAGCCCACTGCCTCGCACTGACTCTGGGACTTCCACTCCCCCCCCCCCCCCCCCCCCCCCCCCCCCCCTCACCCCACCCTGTCACATACTCACACACTCACACACACACTCACACACAGACACACTCACACACACACACACACACACACACACAGACTGCGCTGATGTCCCTGCGCCACAAACAACTCTTACCTCCCGTGTAAAATAAACATGTGAAATACAAATGTATATACATACACACACGCAATTCTAGA
Source organism: Lota lota (assembly GCA_026745465.1). Classification (NCBI taxonomy): domain Eukaryota; kingdom Metazoa; phylum Chordata; class Actinopteri; order Gadiformes; family Lotidae; genus Lota; species Lota lota. The sequence goes on from JACYXH010000249.1 coordinate 1,209,284, forward strand.
CTAATTATATTTATTCTAATTACAGTGTATAATTAGAATAAATAGCCAATTTATAGCCTCTAGTTCTCTCATTGCCTCTTAGTCTTTCACAGCCTACATCATTTATGGTTCTAAATAATGTAGTATGTAAATAATGTTTATTCATAATTTGCTGGAATTATTCTGGGTGATTATTTTGTTAATAGTTTGCTTGTTGGTTTATTTATATGATGCACCATCCTCACCAAGTCCCTTTCCTTGTATGTGTGCAAATATACTTGGCAAAATAATTGTGATTGTGCTTGTATAGTGACTTAGCACAGTACGGTGGCGTGTGAGTCATTCTGAATGACAACATCGCTGAGTACCAGGAAGCCCTCTAGCCAAGCTACCCCCAGCATGATACTAATTTAACTACCATATCTACGTTCCACCATCTCATTCATCTCCTCTCTTTCTGTCAATGGCTGTCTCTCTCTTCCCCTATCTCTCCATCTCCCTCTCTCTCACATACTCTCTCTCCCCTCTCTCTCTCAAGCACGCACTGTTTCTCTCTCTCTTTTCCCATCTCTGTTCCCCCCCTCTCTCTCTCTCTCACTCTGTAACTCTCACCGTTTTTCTCTATCTCTCCCCCTCTCTCTTTAACACACAAACATTGTATCTCTCTCTTCCAGTCTCTGTTTCTCCCTCCCTCTATCTCTCGCTGTCTGACTGTCCATCTTCTCAAATTTCTTCTCTCTGTCACACTGTTTCTCTCTCCCTCTCCCTCTCTATCGCTCCCTCTGTCCATCTCTCCCTCTCTTTACTTTAATCGTATTTCATCGTATATAATTCGTATTACTATTTGAACTGTTGAGAAAACTTGAAACCCAATTAACTCTATACTGTACCAATCTCTTCGAACATATTTAAAACACTTCCAGATAAGGTTTCATTTTCTTTTCTTTCATTTAAAATTGTACACTGTAGCAATGTCCATGATACACTCCATCAAGGTGGCTTTTACAGGGCTCCCACAGAACAAGGACACATGGTGGTGAGGTTGCAAACTGGTTCATTGTAGAGGTTGAGTATAATGTCACAGACAGATGGTGTAACATGCTGCCATGCAGGAGATCTCCTTGAGTGTGTGTGGTGATGGCTGGTTTAACCTGTGCACATTGATGTACAACAGGTGTGCAGCCTCACCCAGCCCCAGAGTCCAATCAGACTGACTCAGGCCGGGTGAGGCTGCTTAAACCAGCCATCATCCACACACACTCCACATACACGTTTTATGTCTGAAAATTAAATATGAACCCAATTGTCCTCCATTGTCTCTCTCTTCCTCGCCCCTTCCCCTCTCTCCCTAACTGTCTCTCCTTCTCTCCCTCCTCCTCCTCCTCCTTCCCTCTCCCTTCCCCTCTCTCTGTCCCTCCCTCCCGCCTCGCTTTCTCTCTCCACCTCTCTTATTCCCTCCCTCATCCACCTATTCTCTTTCCCTCCCTCCTCCCATCCCCCTCTCTCTCCCTTTGTCTCTCCCCTACCCTCCATCTTCCCCTCTCTTCCACCCCTCCCTTGTATCTCTCTCCCTCTCTCTTCCACCCCTCCCTTGTATCTATCTCCCCCTCTCTTCCACCCTCCCCTTATATCTATCTCCCCCTCTCTTCCACCCCTTCACTTGCATCTCTCTCCCCCTCTCTTCCACCCTCCCCTTGCATCTCTCTCCCCCTCTCTTCCTTCCCTACCTTGTATCAATCTCCCCCTCTCTTCCACCCCTTTCTTATATCTATCTCCCCCTCTCTTCCACCCTCCCCTTGTATCTATCTCCGCCTTTCTTCCACCCTCCCCTTGTATCTCTCTCCCCCTCTCCTCCCCTATCCCGTCATCAGATGGAGACCAGGAAGCGGCTGGCTAAGATCGTGCTGGTCTTTGTTGGCCTGTTCGCGCTGTGCTGGTTCCCCAACCACGTGCTCTACATGTACCGCTCCTTCCACTACCAACAGATGGACCTGTCCCTGGCCCACCTGGTCGTCACCCTGCTGGCCCGCGTGCTGAGCTTCTCCTCGTCCTGCGTCAACCCCTTCGCCCTCTACCTGCTGAGTGACAGCTTCCGACGACACTTCAACAGGTAGACCACCGCTTACTCGCTATGCCCCTCTGTCACTGTTTCTCTCCTGTGTCCGGTCTCATTCACTGTCTACCTCCATCTTGTACTCGCTCAGTGTAGCTTTTCCCATGCAGAAGTTCCATAATGGGATTTTCAATCTCTATCTTGGCTTTTGCAGACAATTCAACAGGCGTACCTCTCTCTGTAATTCTCTCTTACTCTTTCTCATCCTTGGTATAGCCCTCCCTCTCTCTCTCTACCTACCTACCTGCTTCTCTATCTCTGTATTTTCACCGTTATCTCTGTCTGTATCTCTCTTCCTCTTCCCCTCTCTGTCTTTCCCACTCTTCCTACCTTCTCCCTCTCTCTCTCTCTCCCTCTCTATCTCTCTCCCTCTCTTAGCTACCTCTCTGTTTTCTGTCTCTCTTCCCTCCCTCTCACTTTCCTCTTTGTACTCCTCTCTTCCTTCTGGCTCTCCGTTTCTGTCTTCCCTCTCTCTCTCTCCATCGGTCATGATACAGGGACATTCTTGTCCTCTAATGGACAGAGGTCTCCAGCCAGTAGGAAGACGTTTTATACTGTGGAGCAAGAATAAACAACACCGTTAACGTTTATGGGGGCAATCCGCAGTCCTAATGAGTGTTTCTGCTCGGAGTGCTCAGGAATAGATTTAGCAATGGGAGCTGGCGGCGACGCCTCATCTCTGGTAACTAGACTCCACGGTACGGTACGCTGACATATTCACTAATCAGAGCCTGGGCTCCATTTTTAGGAATGCTTTATAATAGTCCACCTTGGTGCGGGGTTGAAAGTGCATCTCACTAAAAAGAATTAAAAAATGTATTTCAAAACATTTATAATATTCAGTTAGAGGCACATTTTGTCTTCCCAGGATGATGATTCTTTGGCTGTGTCTGAATCGGGCATGCTACATAAAGCACTGATACCCATAATTCACCATAAAAGCAGTGGACACTTGTTTACGATCATCTGGTCACATCTGACAACAACCCGTGTCAGCATGTTTACGCAACCAATAAACATCACGCCGATAAAGTTCCTGGCGCATAATTAGTGTCCAAATTCCCCCTATTCCCTGCCATTCTGGTTCCCTAAATAATGTCCTCTATAGTACAATCCCAAGTCAGTCTCTAAATGCATCACTCAACTAGAGACTACGTTTTTTAAACATACAAGGAATTTGTCTTGGTGATGTAGGTGCACGTCACGTTCTCTATTGCAGGTTAAACAGAACAAACAAAACATGTAAGGGTTAAATATATAAAGATATATTATAAAATATATAATATATAATAAATATAATGTAATATATGTAATAAAATATAAATGTAAGGGTTGTTGCTGTTAGCGGCCGTTCTCGCCGCCGTCCAAACAGTTAACTTGCATTTAGAAATCCCCAGACGTTTGGCGGGCAGCGAGATCTCCAATTGTCTGGTGACGCGGGACTAGACATATGGGGGTCCCTATTTAGGGATTAAGGGATGAGTGAAACAGCGATTTCTCTCTGGTTCAAGGCAGATTTACAGCCTTGCTCTTTGTGATCTGATGAGCGAGAGAGAGAGAGAGAGAGAGAGAGAGAGAGAGAGAGAGAAGCAAAGAAGTCTGGAGGTTGAAGTGGCCTCTTATACCTCAGCGATGAAGTTTCTTAGAAAGTCCTGCCGCGTTTCCAAACCAACGGTCAGCCGTCGCCAGCTGAGTGCCACGCCTGTGGTAAAGTGTGTATCTCTCGAATGCCGAGTGACGGAGGGCTGTGAGGGTGTGTTAGGTACCTTTAAACCTGTTGGTTTGAAAACACTCCCTCTGTTGAACAGTTGACACTATAGACTTTAACGTCACCCATATGATGTCACCCAGTGGTTCACAAAAAAAATACATTTATATTCAACCCTTAATAACTTGGTCAACTTTGTCAACCAAGACCTGGGAAAATACATAATTTGGAGATATTTCTTCCGGTTGACTTAAAATGATGGGGCGTTACGGCTGAGCAAAAGCTAATACAAACCCAGTGGACTTACTGGCTGTGAACTGCCTGTCACGGCCAAACCACAGTTATTTCTTTTTTTCTCTGAACAGACACGAAAAGAGTTATTACCCAGGGGTCTGTCAGTTGAATGATAGCTGACCTCTTGAGCACAACTGCTACCAGTTTCTGTGAAAAGCTGAGAAAAGCGGATGGAGTACGAGATAAAGTTTATATTGACTTGAATATAATAGATATATGTTTTGTGTATTGTGTTTCTTGCCAAGTAGTGGGCTATTGTTATCCCTATAAAGCACTTTGTAACATTTGTTTAATAGGTGCTCTATAAATAAAGTTGATCATTACTGAGTCGGTTTTTGACTGTCTACTCCGATCTGTTCTGGTGTGTTTCATGTTCGTCTTTGCACCCAGCCCTTTCTCGATTGTGTATGGTAATCAGGTCATTTTCCGACGTCTTTGGTTCTCCAGTCAGCTGCAATGTGGTCGGGTGCCACGCCCCCAGCGCCAGGCCAGCTACCTGCAGAGCACCTCCCACATCCGCCTCACCTCCATCAAGAAGACCACGCCCACCGCCGTCGTCATGGCAGCAGTGCACGTCACCAACGGAGGCGGCCAGAGATCAGAAGTGGCTCTCTGAAGTACGCTAGAAAGTACACTGACAAGTACGCTAACTAGGCAGGGATAAGTGGACTGAGAGGGACTCGCTGTACTACTTTTCACGTCACAGTAAATTCATCAGGATTACTGTCCAAACTGACATCTTAAATTGTACACTGAAAAATAAAAGCAAAAACACTCTCTAACCAACAAACAGAGAACAAACACTTGTCATCCAAGAAAACCTCTTTGCAATATCAACAACAGTCCATTCTTCAGCATTGTTCTGAGAAAGTTCTAGAATCTGAGCCACAAGGAACTCAATGGAACAAACATGTATAAAGGAAAGGATAAGGAGACAGACGCTGGGAGTGTGTGGATGTGAGGGAGGGAGAGAGAGAGAGAGAGAGAGAGAGATAGAGAGAGAGAGATAGAGGGAGAGGGAGAGAGAGAGAGAGGGAGAGAGAGGGAGAGAGATAGAGGGAGAGAAAGGGAAAGAGAGAGAGAGAGAGAGAGAGAGAGAGAGAGAGAGAGAGAGAGAGAGAGAGAGAGAGAGAGATGGAGATGGAGAGAGAGAGAGGGAGATGGAGATGGAGATGGAGAGAGGGCTGGAGATGGAGATGGAGATGGAGATGGAGATGGAGATGGAGATGGAGATGGAGATGGAGGGAGAGGGAGAGGGAGATGGAGAGAGAGAGAGAGGGATAGAGATAGAGATAGAGATAGAGATAGAGATAGAGGGAGAGAGAGGGAGAGATAGGGAGAGGGAGAGAGAGGGAGGGAGAGAGAGGGTTGGCGATCCAAGAATGAAGGGGTTAAATGTTGAACTGCTGCTAACCAGCTTGGCTAACTCATTAACATGGCAGGCTGACCCACCTTGAATGTTTACGCTAAGCCAACCGAATGCTTATCTGAAAAAAAATACTAAAGAAAGAACATATATGGTGTTTTTTATATGGTGATTCTGTATTTTATTATGGTTTTATTATGGTGACCATGTCACAACGTCATGGCAAGGTCAAAGGTCACGGGTTTTGCCAAACAACTTTGGACCTTTGATCAGGTTTCTGTAAAATGTTGTGGTCTTCTGAAATGACACCTTTCCGCTAGCTAGGTTTTTTTGCATTAATTGTCTAGTAGATGTTTGCTCCCAGTTTCCTCTGCCACGTTCACTGGTTGTTAAAACTGGGAATTATCATGATCTCAGCTTCAAGGTTAGGATTTATTCTACTTCTGCTAATAGTCACCAACATGTTCAGCAGAGTCGTGTTGCTAACGCTGTGTTGAAATGTCAACCGCTAACACGTGCAAGCATGCTTAGCTAACATGTCTGAGTCATGGTTGAAAGTGTGCAACATTTCGTCTCTGGGTAGATCAAGGAGGATAAACCAGAAAGCGAGCCCTGCCAAGAAACGTTCCTATTGGACAATCAGTCGAGAACAGCTCCAGACTCTCCTTGAGTTACTTCAGCAAACTATAGGATGGAACATTCATATGCACCGATTACGTATTATTAACATTTAATTAAGGTAACACTGTCTAATTGGCATAATGTTGAACAACCTGATGTTAAAAAGGCGATTCCACTTTCCACCTGTTCATACACAAATGGGGAGTGCACACACACACAGACACACACACACAATCCCCCACACACACACACGCACACACACTCACACACACACATACACACACACACACACACACACACACACACACAGATGAGGTTAGACACACAGGCAAGTGTATAGTGAATAGCAATAGGTGGAGGCAAACACAAATTCTCCCAGATTACATTTTCAACGCTTGGTGTGAAAATCTATTTGGCAAGTATTTTTTTTTTTAAACAACATTGCCGTGACATGAGAGTACGCGTTTATTTAATGCTTAATGGCTTGGTAACCTTGGGGCTGCTTTTAAACACCTGTCAATGCAAAAATAGCAAGTGGCATGCTGGGAATTTGAAGTAAGGTTCTTATTGATGTGGTGTCTATTTATGTTGTCCACGCGGGCAGCCTCATTTCAGTCCTCGGGTTTTGGTCCCCACAGCTTTTGTTGTTGCTCACATTGTCTCAAACGAGTGTTGTGTAAACATGTTCTACCACCACACTTTCATATCGCCTTGACTTCCTGTTGTCTATCAGATGTTTCAGTGATTTTAGTGCAAAGTGTCTTCAGAAAAGTTACCGGAAGCAAAGGGATTCCTGGGTCTCCAGGCTCTCTCGGCAATGTTGTTTTTCGGAGAAAGTTGAAATAAAACAACAACAAAAAGACCTTGTCTATTTGACGATATCTTAATGTATGGTTGTGTTTGTGTGGGGAAAGGTGGGACAGACTTTAACGTCCAATAGCCAGTTCATAAAATGTATTATCTTTCTTAGAAATGTTTTGAGCATGGATGTTTCTCCTTCAAATGCTGTCGCCATGGAAAGATGATGGTCAAATTTGATGAGATGGAGATCAGACGTTTAATCACACTGGTTGCAATTCTTTCAAATCTGCGTGTGGTGATTCGAATTTGAGCCAAATTTGGGGTTATACCATTTCCTCAATGTTTCATCTTAATTACATCACCGTCATCGTGGTTCCCTAATCATTCCGAACACGCTTCAGGTTCGTCATGTGTTTCCAAGGGCGCATACAAAATTCTGAAGGACGGAAGCCTGCAGAATTTGACCCAAATAACAATTTTGCTGAGTGTCGAGGTGTCCTTAAGCAAGACACCTAACCCTAACTGCTTTCCGACGCATGATTTTAACCCTATCAACATCATATCAATGTCCCAATGAAGGTGTGAGCATGGAGCCACACTACGTAATTAATCATACACACTGATTGATTTCAAACTTCACCATTAGTTTGATCTCCGTATGTGATGTAGTCTTTCAATGAGACGGGAAGCCAGCCCTGACGGCTAATGTTGTCATTGTGCCTCTGTGTATAATGTAGGAAATGAGTATTTAATCTGTGCTAATGATTGTCTTTCCCTCATCCAGTCCCATTCAATCACTCTCAATGGTAATAACCACAAGGGGCTGATTCTGAACTACGCTCACTGTGACATCTGCTCTGTCTAACGCTTTCTCCATCTATCCATCTCCTACTCGCTCTCACTCTCTCTATCTCGCTCTCTCACTCTGTCTCTCTCCCCCTCTCTCTATCTCGCTCTCTCACTCTCTCTCTCCCCCAGTCTTATCTACCTTTCTCTCATGCTCACCTCTATCTCTTTCTCACTATTGCTCTCTGTGTCTGTTGTAGCTCTGTCTCACTCTCTCTATCACTCACTCTTTATCTCTCTCACTTGCTCTCTCTATGTGTAATTCGTTTTCAGTTGTAACTCATCCTCTTCCTGTCCCTCTCCAGTTCCTTGGTGTCTGTTTTTTTCTCTGGTTCTTCTGCCTGTCCTTCTCCTTTAAATGTCTCTCTCTCCTCTACTTCTTCTCTGCTCTTTGCTTCATATTGTTAGAGAAATAATTTGAAAATAAACTCTCATCCTCCATTGTTGGTACTACGGCAACCTCCTCCACTACTCTCGTCACCAGTCTGCTCCCATTTTAGATGCACAATTATGGGATGTCCAATGTTGGTGAGCACCCAGACACTACTGGTGCTAAACATGCTATTGCAGAAAGTAGAATCAGCATGCAGGTATCGAACAGTCCAACACAAAATAATAGTTTAGTGGGGAAAAGATAAGTGCACTCTATTTAAGTATACACTTCAAGGAAAACCTTTTAGTCATTAACTATACTGTGTCAAACAAACCACATCTTCTCTTGAGTCCCAGGAAGGGTTAAGCTACAGAACAGTACAGAATAACTCAGACGTGTTATATTTACTTGTATGGAGAGAGTAAACACATACACACTGACTGTCTGAATATGAATATGTATGAATGAATATTTAAATGCAATTCTTTGGATGTTTTTTATCCAAAGCGTCCTACAAAACCATGTACCATATGTACATAGCATAGATGGCCCCTGGTTGGAATTGAACCCCTAACCCTGGGCAGTGTTAGCGCCTTGCTCTACCGGTTAAACCAGACAAGGAATCAAACCCATAACTCCGGCAGAGTTAATGCTATGCTCTTACAATTCAGCTGAAGGTTGACCTGGGGAAGCAGCTCCAGTTCCCAGAAAACGTCGCTGTCACAACACTGCACAACACAGACACGGCGCTGCTCATCCTCTTGGAACTCACCGTCCCTTGGGAAGACCGATTCGAGGAAGAGAGCAAAGTACGCCGAGCTGGTGGAGCAGTGCCGCTCCAACGGTTGGCAAGCGAGGTGTGTGCCCATCGAAGAAGGGACCAGAGGGTTCGCTGGCCAGTCCCTCTGCAGGGCCTACATGCTGGGCATCACAGGAGCAAGCGAGCGAAGGGCCACAAAAATGGACACTGAGGTAGCTGAAGGTGCCTTGAGGTGGCTGTGGATCAGGAGAGGAGAGTCATGGGTGAGGTAGTGCTGCCTGGACACAAGCCTGGACTTGACCGGTCCAGGCTGGGTCGCCTGGGTGAGGGTGTCTGTTGCAAGACCTGAAACACCTGATGAACTCAGGATACAACAATGAAGATGTGTCCAGGTCCATCGCTAGATGGAAAAAAAATTCCAATACAGGTTGGCAGGTAGCTAAGAGAAATCCTTTTTCTTCAATTTCTCTACTCCTTCCTTTCTCTCTCTCTCTCTCTCTCACACTCTCTCTCTCTCTCCCTCCATATCTGTCTTTCTCTTAATCTCTCTCTCTCTCCCTCCCTGGCTCTATCCTGTCCCACATATGCACACATTCAAACACTCTGCCTGTACTCTCTCCTTTGTCGTCCATTCTCATTTTCATCCAAATCATTCTTATCATTCATGTCAAGGGGCTCATTTACATATTGATGACACCCGATCCCGACTCAGCCTGCAGAAATCCTGGACACACACGACACACTGACACATACACTGCTCACATTGTCAAACACCTGTCACCCTAGTGCAGTATGGGTGCCCATCATTTAAAAAAGCCATGGTTATAGCAGCAGTACATGGGTGATTTCAGGGCGATTGAGACATAAGGTTGAATATGACAGTTTAGCTGTGCATTCTTTATTTTAGCACCTGATGAGTTCAAATTGTTGTTTTTATTTTGCCGAGCTTCGCCGGGAAACCACATGATAAAAGGTAAAGGACGTCATTGGTCTGATATAACATAGGTGGGCGGGGCAAGCATCAGAGGAAGTGGACTCAGGAAAATGGCGTAGTTATTTTTTTACGTAGGCTTATAATGCATCCTTCATTGAGACCAATCTCAAAACGTTACATGTAAAAAAAATACATATACATACATAAACTGATGAAACTTAAAATAAATGGAGCAGTTCAATGCACCTTAATGAAATTGGCTTTTTGATTAGATATTCCTCAACATATTGGGCCATTCTCAACCAATCAGCATTGAGGTCCTTCAATGTGTGTTGACAGTTGAATCAGGTCCTCCAGTGGGCTGCCTGCCACACCAGGTTAAACATGACGTCCGCTTTTCTTTTTTTATTTCATCTTTCTACCGAAGTTCACTGTAAAGCATGTGACATGCGTCATTCACAGCAGCCACTTCCACGTCGTTTGGTTTAACTCACCTGCGGGTGCCGATGGGTTGAGTTACATTATATTTCATCAGTTTGATTGAAATATTGCATCAAATAACACACACACACACACACACACACACACACACACACACACACACACACACATATACACAGTGTCAATGTTGATTAATTTGACTGAAGTGAAGATCGAATTTGTCAAGTTGTTCAATCATCTACACCTTCCTCTTGCATTCAAAGGAAAATGCTTCACAGTTTCCCCAAAACATCACATCTCATTTAATGTTAACACATCTATTTCAATGTTCATTCACCTAATCTATTTGGATCTCCCCATTTCCCCACAAGGTCAAGAAAATATAAAACAGTTATCCAATCCAACCCAAATGAATGAGATCTATTTGAATCTAATCTAATCTGATTGTATTTAATCTAATCTAATCTAATCTAATCTGTGATTAGGGCGCCTACAGGTGTAGTCAGCTGTCAGTCAGGATCATGGACTGCAGGGGAGTCAATGGCTAGATGGGGCTATCTGTAAAGAGCTTAACGTGTGTCTGTGTCTGTGACTGTGTGTGTGCGTGAGTGTGTGTGTCTGTGTGTGTGTGTGTGTAAATGCATGTGTGTGTGTGTGTATGTGTGTTTGCATGCGTGTGTGCGTGCGTGAACGGGCCTGTGCGTGTGTTCATGTGTGGAGAGAAAATACATCCACTTTCCCTCAGTACACTATGTCTTTCTTGTTCTGCACCCCGCTCTCTCTTTCTCCTCTCTCACACACACACACACACTCTCTCTTTGCCTCCCTTTCTCTCTCTCTCTCTATCTCTTCCCCCTCTCTCTCCCCTCTCTCTCTCTCACACTCTCTCTCTCTCTCTCTCTCTCTCTCTCTCGCTCTCTCTCTCTCTCTCTCTCTCTCGCTCTCTCTTGCTCTCTTTCTCTGTCCAAAAATTCCAGCAACATGTTCGCTTTCAACAGTACAGCAAATTGCACAGTGAATCTCTGTCGGGTACCAGTATACACCATGCGTTACACACAGACCATCAACGAGTAACTTCGTATAAAGCAATTTGTATAACCAACGTGTAAAAATATATACACTTTGGTTTATAAGGTGTATTTGGTTTAGACGACCACATGTTGTTTTGTTCAGATATGAGACTGCAAATGTGATTGAGGGCTATCCTATCTTACTGTGCGATTGTTACAGTTTGTGCAACTGAACTTTGTATAAAACAGTATCAGATATTGGTTTTTAGGTGGAATGTTTGGCTGAACTGCAGAGCGCTCCTCTCCTCACGACATCTGCTGGGAGACTCTGTCTGCCTGCACTCTTCTCCTGACACAGCAGTGGAGACACGGCCCAGCTCTCTGCCGCCGAGACCGCTTGCCACGGCGAATGGTAAACGTGGAGTGAATCGTCCGGGGTGGAAAGGTATCTCTGCCTGCACCTGGTAATAAATTATTCACCAGACGGACAGGTTTGATGCTGCTGCTGCTGCTGCTGGAGCTGGAGTTTTTCCTTCCATGGTCCATCAGCGAATTGAATGACTCGTTGAAATGCACGTCTACTTAGCAACGGAAGTCTTGAGTGGTGGTAAGACAAGGTTTTTAAATATGAGGAAAGAGAGAGAGAGAGCAGTCCACATGCTGTGGAAACTTGTGAATATTATGACAAGAAGAAGCCGTTGACCGTTCCATCTGGAGCCAGAACCAAACCGCCGTCCTTTTATTATGGACAGGATATATTATGGACAGGATATATTTATTAATACAGAAAAGATTCCAGCATGGCAAATAGTAGCTGAAAGTAGCAGACAGTGGTTTTACTGGGGCAGCTCCCAGGTACAACAGTAGAAGACTGTGGTTGTACTGTGCAGCTCCCAGTGTCCCACCAGTAGGAGATTGTGGTTGTACTGGCCAGCTCCCAGTGTCCCACCAGTAGAAGACTGTGGTTGCACTGGCCAGCTCCCAGTGTCCCACCAGTAGAAGACTGTGGTTGTACTGGCCAGCTCCCAGTGTCCACCAGCAGCAAACTTAGTTGCATACAGGACAGCCTCTAACTCTAACTAAACTTTTCCATTGGGTGGACCTCCACGAATCGTGGAGCTGCTTGTGGAATAATATTCTTTGCTCCAGACAGGTCAAGTGTGGGGAAGATAAATAATGAAGCCTCATCGGTGCGTTCACACCATGACCTCTGGCAGTGAACACTGCTTTTCATTTGTTATTTAATCATTTCTAAAGTTCACACCAGGCAAAGTAATAATGCTAAAATAACTGTCAAACAGTAGATTTGCAACCATGTGTATATGGTTACATTCACCCCCATTCCCTTGAACACCACAGTTCTGGTGTTAGCCAGCAGAGTCTAGCTGTTACCTTTCTCCTCGTTATCACATCAGTAGAACCACATGACCTTCTAAGGGTTCTAATTAAACCCTATCAAAGCCAGACATCTCAATCACGCTGCTTGTCTAGTGACACTATCCAATCAGATCTCACTTTCTCCATCTCACTGTCCTATCAGGAATCCCCTCCGATGTTCCAGCAGATCTTTCAGCATCATGCTGTGTGTGTGTGTGTGTGTTTATGTGTGTGTTTGTTTGTGCGCGCATGTGTCTTTGTGTGTGTGTTTGTACACGTGCATGTGTTCCTGCTACTGCATGTCGGTATGTGTATGTGTTTGTGTGTATTTGTGCTTCTACGTGTGTGTGTTTGCTTCTGCATGTGTGTGTGTGTGTGTGTGCGCGTGCACTTCAGCATGTGTGTGTATGGCAGTGTGTATGTGCTTTTGCATGCATATGTGAGAGTATGCATGTACACACACATGCATGTATTTATACAAATGAGTGACTTAAATATGTTAACATGCTTAAGCATTAGAAAGGCAGACATTGAACAAAACATTTATTTCACCACCATTGTGAATGAGCTACAAGAGGAGCTCCTCTTGTAGCTCATTCACAATGATGGTGAAATAAATGTTTTGTTCAATGTTTGCCTTCCTAATGCTTACTCAGCGTAGCAGGTCATTAGAACCAGCTGATTTCTCTCAGATATATCGGCATTGCAGTCTGGTCGGTGTGCAGTTCAACCGCAGACAGAGGTTTTAAAGTATTTCATAATGTCTGTAACACGGAAGCATGAAGGTCTATGACAAAAGTCCGCCGGAAGAGGGGATAAGGGTCCCAGAATGTCATTTCCTTTCCACGAATTAAGAGGATTAAGGTGAAATTCCTCATGTGAAGAATAGATAAACGGCTGAAAGCCATAAACATAGGCTCTGGGTCACCTGGGGTCACCTGGGCATGGTCACCTTGAGGTTTACGATATTTACCCGAGGGGTCTTAAATATGACTAAACGTGTTTCGTGCTTAAGCCAGAATGAATGGGACACGACTCGTTTATTTGATGTCGTATTCCGGACAGTTGTTATATTCCCAAATATTGTCATGGCAACAGGCGAAGAGATATATCAATCAATAATGAATAGACGTTGTTACTGACAAGCCGATTCCTTCAGGAGATCACCACTTTATCCAATCATAGGGCTAGATGATCTCGGGTCCTAAATGAGTTATTTAGTTATTTTAGAACGAGTGGGTTCATCTTCGGCTTGCTTGATGGGCAATGAAATGAGATCTGACAAGGCTGGGACAAATGTACGGGGGAAAATTGGTTTGACACCCCCCCCCCCCCCCCTGTGACTCGGAAGTTGTGGGGAGTTTCCCTATTTACCAATCGAGAGGGAGCAGCTTGCTCCGACATCTGGACCCAAGATGGCACAACCAACCGACCACTTGTCAAATAGCCAGAGGACATCTGAGAACCTTTTAGGAAAACAGCTGGAACCCAACGAAGCCGCCGAACACCGACCTGTCACCGGTGTTGAGGCCGTCTGAGCGATCCACGCTGTGCCAGGGGGCCGGCAACGTCTTCCTTCGCTGCTGAGGGGGGGGGGGGGGGCTCGTTCATGTAAGCAAGCCGTGTTGGTTTTAGTTGCCCGCTACACTGGGTCGTCGGGCTACAGAGTGGTGGATGCCCTGTCAGACGACCAAGCCCGTGTTACGGAGGCCTGCGATCTCTCTGCCCAGTGCACCGTGACAACGGCATGTGGCTTTTGCAGGACGTTTGACAGCCAGTGGAGAGGTAGCATATAAAATAGACCTATAAGTCTGGTCGAATGGCAGACAGGGAATGCATTCACAAAACATTAAAGCCGATGCTTCCTGATTCCACGGTGCATTGCGGTGAAGTAGGATGGAACCGACAGGAAGAGGGAAGGAATTGAATTACATTCATAATGGAAGACACAGACACCGTCCGATACTCAGCCAACATCAGGTCATTGGTGCAGTGTACTACTCGAAGAGTGTCGGAGCGGAGGTGACATTTACTGTCATGCTGCATCTCAGATGACGTCAGCGGAGAATACCTGGAGCAGGGAAGGGAGTGGACGCCTGTCTGGGAGGGTGTGAAGGTATATCTATGGCTTGGGGGCTTCAGCACACATCACTATGCTGTGGTGCAGTGATTACAGGGGTGGTTATGACGGGTCAGTGGAGGGGATGACACTGATAGAAGGGGCCTGACATGTGTCGCATTCAAAGTGCATCTTAATGCAGAAAGAAAATAAGGATTTGTGCTGGTGGCCATCTCTATGGGCTACGTGGTTGACGTGGCACCCCACGTACCTGAGGTGGATAGTTGCCCTTAAGTATAAATCCCCCACTACTTCAGTAAAAAAAGTCAATGAAAAAAAACATTTCCACAGGACTTAACATGGGTGGAATGGGGTGAGACAGGAGATGTCTAACAGGAATTCAGCAGAAGTGGAAGAATAAAGTAAAGAAAGTGAAGTAAAGTAAAAACAAAAATAAAAAGGATGGTAGAGACTCTGCCATTGGACCAGTGTGGAGGACCAGTTTAGAGCATCCACAGATACATAGACAACAGCACAGTTACGGGTTCTGGCGGTGATGTTAACACCACTCGATACAAAGTCAAGAGAGGTCAGATGCTGCCTGCCAGGGGGTTTGCGATCGCTTGTGTTAGGAGAATAAGAAAGGGCTCGGGGGTGCCATGAAGCAGACACAAGAGGTGTTAGAGAGGCAGGGAGAGCTGGATGCAGAGCTCGCCATGTATGAGTTGAGGACAACATCCCACATAAAGCGTGCGAGAGGGCGACTACGCTGTGATGAAAAGTGCTCTGCAGGTACACACTAGGACACCAGCAACCAGCCCCGCCTATTTCCACGTCGGACGATGTATTCTTTTGAATTCTGTTCTTTTCTTTTATTTGCCAGTGGTGTATGGAAGTATGCATTGGATTTAGTTTACTTTTTTAATTGCGCATGGTGTGCTTAAATAGTTCATTTGCACAGCTCATTTGTCTTGTTCTGAGAATACACGGCTAACTTACACATTATACTGACAGTTGGTGTAATCTCAAGTTACGTCTTGCATTGGGAAGATGTATCAATGTATTTATCAAGTCACATATCAGTTACGATCAGAACTATAAGTCACATGATGTTGCCTATTAGGCCCATACCAAGTTAAGCATATATTATGCCCAAGACAGAACGGCTGTAGATGTAATATGACAGACTACCAAAGGAAAGGCCTTGTGCAGTTAGGCTACCTTAGGTGAAAAGGTAGGATATACAAATAATGCCAACAATGACATTCACCTTTTTACGAATCAAGCAGTTGAGAACTCTGTGCACATGGCAATGCGTCTCAGACAAAAGTCCTGGTTTTTAGTGTTAGGCCTTTATGTGTTGTGCAATTTGGGAGACATTCATTGGAGAGACAGATTTGGCATACTTAATATATTGTATATAATTTACACAGACAAACACACAGTTATACTTCACATTTGTCATGAAGGATTTCCCTCGCTCTCAGCAAAGTGCTTATATCTGGCAAAGCTGGGTTTGGCAGACAGTTCTGCGGACTGCAGTTTGCAGAACCACAGGCTTCGCCGTCGCCTTCGTTGGCAATTCATCCTGCATCTTTTCTATCTTGCACGTCTTTGTCCTGCGAGCTGTCTTTGTTCCACGCGACCACAGGCGATGTGTCACATGGAGCTGTTCTCCTCCTGGAAGGAGGAGAACAGCTCCACAACGCCTGTGGTTTTAAGGGAGCTCCTTCGACTGGCCGACAGGAGCATTTGCTCCACCTGGCTTACAGAAGCCGCATAATGATCTTCTATGCCCCATGTAAGGCAAAGAAGTCATTTGTCCAAAATAGGCGCTGTGTAATTTGGTAGGGAGGGGGGGGGGGGGGGGGGGGGAGCTTTTGTAGTTTGTTTTCGCTGCAAATTGCTCTATCAGTATTCAAGGGGAATTCCGTGAAGCATTTGAAAACATTTCAAGATCGATCTGGAAATGTTCCACTTGTCACACGCCAGTGCAATCGTTTCCTATCGAGGAGGTTGTACAGACGGATGGAAATTTAAATGTCACTGGTTGTGCACTTCCCGCAAAGCCGTACTCTATTAACTTTATATATTATCCCTATGGAATGATCGCAAACCGTGATCTGTACAAGTATTAGTAACTGGAAGTGTCTCTGTAAAATCTACAATTTATATGTAATGCAATTTTTTAATTGGGTTGATGAAGGACAATTTGTGATATTGATGTGTTCATAATGTACTTGTTTCAAATTTGAAGTTCACTTCACCTTGTACAGAAATCAATACACTTATCAAAACCAGTATGACATAATTAGTGTTCTGTTGTATTATGTCTTCGGTGTCGTTGTTCGAGGTGGGTGGTCGTCACGACAACCTCAGCTCCTGGGGACGTGCTGGACTTGTTGTTCTTCATGACAAGGGCGATGTGATTGGTAGGCCAGAGACACTGCGCCAGAGCTTTGCTTCTGAAGCCGTCTAGCATGCGCCTGCTCTCCCCCCACCCCCCCCCCCCCCCCCCTCCCACCCAGTTTCCACCACTCACTAATTTATCCAGGCCTCAAAAGCACTGCACACTACTACGTTCACCCCCCAAACACACCTTTAAAAAACACACCTCATACATACACACACAGCTAACAAAGAAGCCCCACACACACAGAGGCACAATAGAGCCAATCATTTTCACCCTGGTTGACTAATGTGACTCTCTCTCTGTCTTTCACTCTCTCTGTCTCTCGCTCTCTCATTCTCTCACTCTCTCTGTCTCTCTCTTTCTTATTCTCTCTCTCTCTGTCTCTCGCTCTCTCCATCACGCTCAATCTCCAACTCCCTGTCTCAGTCCTCTCTCTCTCTCAACCTTTCTCTCTATCTCTCTCAACCTTTCTCTCTATCTCGCTCTCTCTCTCTCTCTCTCTGTCCATGCTGTTTCAGGTAATGATTCCATTACAATTCCGGGAACATGGTCGCTGTCAAAAGTACAGCTAATTGCATGTCTTGGTCAAAAGGAACTGGACAGCGAATATCTGTCCGGTACCAATAGACACCATGTGTTACACACAGAACGACAAGACTATGATGAATAACGGCAACATTGTATAAGGCATACACTAAAGCAATGCGTATAACCAAACTGCGTATTCATTTAGATACACTTTGGTTCATAAGGTGTTTATATGCCCACAAATCTTTAATTGTAATATCTTCCCATCGTTCTCACTCTCCAACTCCTTGCATCAGTTCTCTCTCTCTCTCTCTCTCTCTCTCTCTCTCTCTCTCTCTCTCTCTCTCTCTCTCTCTCTCTCTCTCTCTCTCTCTCTCTCTCTCTCTCTCTCTCTCTCTCTCTCTCTCTCTCTCTCTCTCTCTCTCTCTCTCTCTCTCTCTCTCTCTCTCTCCCACCCTATGACACCCTGTTTAGTGAAGCCCCCGAGAGAAGCTCTTATCACCTGTATGATGCCTCGGCCAAACGGCGAGTGAAAAGCGGGAACAGCGTCAACAAAAAGGCACGCTCCCGGGTCTATTACTGGCCCTGCTAAAATCAGGGTGGACAAACACTGGTGGATACTAGGGATCATTTGGATTGGCTCCAAATGGACGCTTTAGTGTGGGACTGACTGTATAGGTTTACGGAGAAGCGTTAAGAAAGTGGCAGAGAGGAGAGAAAGAAAGCAGTGTGGCGAAAAACAGATGTTAGGATTAGCAGTGCCGCGCCTACACAGCTAATCCGGAACTGATGCACCGCGCCCTCCCCGCCTGCCTCCCCGCCTGCCTCCCCGCCTGCCTCCCCGCCTGCCTCCCCGCCTGCCTCCCCGCCTGCCTCCCCGCCTGCCTCCCCGCCTGCCTCCCCGCCTGCCTCCCCGCCTGCCTCCCCGCCTGCCTCCCCGCCTGCCTCCCCGCCTGCCTCCCCGCCTGCCTCCCCGACCAGACCAGCTGCCTTCTGCCCTCCCCGCCGGCCCCCGGCCCCCGGCCCCCGGCCCCCGGCCCCCTCGTCCCGGTGCAAGACCATCATCATCAATGATGATGGTCTTGGATTGACCCCGACCTGCACCAGGCCAAGGGACAAGGCATTACACCTGTTTTTAATTCAATAGTGGGGAAGGGTAATGTTGTACCGCATCCGGACTCTCCATGTTACAGAAATCAAAACAGATTCAAGGTGTCAGGGGTGTATGCAATTCGAGGCCAAAAGCAAATAAAGTTCAAATGATTTCTTTGAGGCAGAGCAAGGCTTCAGCCCTGTCGATAACAAACAAATCTCCTGTCTCACAGGGAAAATTTAAAAACACAAATACAGGGCACAAGACCGCGGTAGACTTAAACAGGGCGAAGTCCAAACAAAGGAAGAAAAACCAGGTCACCATCCGACAGTAGTCAAAGGGGAGGCAAAGGTCAAAACCGAGGAACAGTCCGAATTAATCCAAATCGGCAGGCAAAATCCAAAGTCAAGAAACAGGGAGGAATCAAACAGGCAGACCGGCAGGGCAGAATACAGAGCAGTGTAGCAGCTAAATTGGCTAAATAGTACTTTGCTACTTTCATTCCACTAATGTGAGTGGCCCCACAGGAAGAAGAGCTGTTACGGACATGAGACACAAGAGAAACACAAAGGGTTTTGTTTTTCGCCTTGGTATTGATGAATTGGATTTCTAGTGATCTCTGACCATACTATCTTCCATAAAAGTGAAGTAGTATGGTTATCTGTAGGGTGATTAAAGTGTTGACCATTATATATTGTGATACATTCATATTTGGGCACTATTTGGGTAATCTTGAACATCTGGAAACAATTTGAGTTGAGTTGACAATTACAAAATAATAAGTTTACAGTGGGGGCGGGGTTAAGCTTTAAATGGGTTCAACAAAGACGTAAGCATCTTTACCATTTAAAAATACAATCAGTATCGTGTCTAACATTGTACCTTGTTTGAAACATCATGTAAACTCATTCAGCAATATCTGTACAGGCCACCATGATGTAGTTTTTGAAGATTTTCTCTCCACCAAATGAATCAAAAATTGGTCTGGCAGCTTTTTCTGATTGATGGATAAACCTATTTTGTGTAAAGATTTGTAATTATTAAAGTATTACCTGCATGTCTCCAATCACCCTATACAGTATTCCCAGAGAGAAGCTTGATGAGAATGATTGAGAAGTGGATGTCTTTCCCTCTCTTTCACTTCGGAACTGGCTAAATGAATTGCTTGCAAAAGAAGTCCCGGAGCACGCATGCAGCACGCTCTCCTGCACACCCCGAATGAGAGGCACACAGAGAAGGCCCCTAAAGAGACAGACAGGGCCGGTAAAAGCCATTACTTTTTACAGTCCAGCATAATGTTACTTGTGCTGGATACTGGAGCCCATACTGGTTGGACCTTTCTACCGCTGAAGTGACTGTCTGGGACTGGCTGGTCCCATATTGAAGAGGATGCACTCATCGTCACATCTATCCATCTTTCTTGCTTTCTGTCTTTCCCGCCTTCTGGCATTTTTCCTTACTTTCCTTCTTTATTTCTTTCCATTTCTTTCTGTCGTTTGTTCTTTCATTCTTTCTCAAATTCAAAATGTTTTCTCAAATTCAACGTGTACCTGTTTGGCAACACCTCTTGCTCCATTTATTGTTCCCAATCTCTCTATTTATCTCACAATGTCATATTTCTACCCTTCTTTGTTAACTAAATCTATTATTTCAATGAGTCCTTCTCAATGCTTTTTCCACATTTCCTTTCCTCTCTTTCTTCTCTGGTTCATTCCCAGTCTCTTTGTTTGGCTCTCGCTATTTCATCTTCCTTTCTTTCTCTCTCTCTGTGTCACTCAAATTCATGAATTAATCGATCGATTCATTCTCTCTCTCTCTCTCTCTCTCTCTCTCTCTCTCTCTCTCTCTCTCTCTCTCTCTCTCTCTCTCTCTCTCTCTCTCTCTGACAAACAACAGTTAATTATCTTGTCAATCAGCCTGAATACATGCATATCATACACAAGCAGCATCACACACAAACAGCATCACACTCCGCGTCCCAGTGTGGCGTATTAGTGTTTTATCTTTATGTATATATGTATGTTCCAGCACCACTCAGGGAGGTCCTATTTCCTGTGATCACACAGGACAGATCAGGACCACAGCCCTATATATATATATATATATATATATATATATATATATATATATATATATATATATATATATAGCATTTACTACAGGAGTGCCAGAAACGGTGTGGTTATGTGGTTCGTACTTGGTAGTGGTTGGATACTTCTTGTGCATGATTAAACGTATTACAAATTAATTACTTTTGCCTGCCAATAGTGTGCTACCTGACCACTAGTTTAACAAAACCACACTGTATCTATCCTGGTTTATATTTGCCATTTAGTCATTTAGCAGACGCCTTTATCTGAAGCAACTAACAGTGAATTTCTGTCCAACCTACAGAGAGACTGCAGACAGTGGGGTCGGAGTCTTTCAACCAGGAGTGGTACACCCTAACCACAATATCATAATCGTTTATTGTATTTTATTTACGTATTTTTGCTGTGTAAGCAGAATCACAACCACCTAACACTGATGTTTTTTTTCCACTGGTCAAGTCAGCAATGAAAAAACAACAGCAGCGAGATTGATAGCTGAGTCGATCTCAATGTAATACAGACAATGGTTGTTCCAAGGGCTGCATGGTTACAGGCTCCCTGGGGCCCTTGGAAACAACCTCTTACAACCCCTGGCCCTCCACCAGCCGGTTAAACTGTAGTTAACACAGAGTGAGAGAGCGAGAGCGAGAGAGAGAGAGAGAGAGAGAGAGAGAGAGAGAGAGAGAGAGCGAGAGAGTGAGACAGCGAGAGAGAGAGAGAGAGAGAGAGAGAGAGAGAGAGAGAGAGAGAGAGAGAGAGAGAGAGAGAGAGAGAGAGAGAGAGAGAGAGAGAGAGAGAGAGAGAGCGAGCATCAAGTCATTCCCCCAATTGCATCATGGGATCAAGTCATTCCCCCAATTGCATCATGGGATCATACTTGGGATCATAAATTGATTTTCCAGGTTGTTCTCTCTGCACTCTATAGCTCTCAAACATCCCACGAGACACTTATGGATGTTGCAGAAGGAAGCAGAAAGAGGTACTGCAAATGGGAGGATAGCTGATCTCAATACGACGTTTTGTCTAGACACTCTCTCAAAGTGTATCTTCAAAAAGTATTTTTAATCAGGACGGAACATATAATGTTGACTGCATTTATTTTAAAGGATACGTTCCAAGTGTTGCTTGGGTAGTACTTTTGCCATGGCACATTCAGTCAATCACTCTAACCACGAGGAGGACGCCCTACAAACACTCAGAACCGGATTACACGATATGTCGGTCATACACACAGAGGCATACAGACAATACAAACATAAAAACATCAGGTTGGAAAGAGGCTGACCAGGCTAGGCCAACATAACAGTGTGCAAGATTGTTTTAAACCAAAGTGTAAGTGCAGCATTATTCTATTTGGTGTATGTGAGGACGATCCCTGTTTCAATCTGTACTCCCTGTCCTGGTGGCTTCAGCAGGGGTCTGTCTGTACAGCTGGAGTCAGGCCCCTGAGCCCTGGCTCAATGAGCCGTGGTCCTAGGGGCCCCGGGCCCTTCACTGTCTGCCCCCTACTCCTAATGGACAGAACCAAGGGAATGTGTGTGATTATGTGATCTTCCTATACTAAAATAATATATAGTATATGATTTATAGCCAGAAAAAATAATGTCATTTTTTTATTCATAAACTATATTATAATATATACACAGGCCAGATAAAATACACTCCACAGATGGAACATGAGATTTTCTTATAATATTTAAGTATAATATAATGCATACATGTGCCAGAGAAAATATATCCTACAGGGATCTTGATCTTCTCGTAACATATTATAATATACATCATAATTATGCATCAAACAGGTGACGCATGAACTTCAACACCATTTCTATTGGCTGATCTGATTATAAATGAATATTTTCTTCTTTATGCAAACCACTTCGCAAGCACCTTTTCTACCACATTACGTCCAAATCACATTAATCCAAGCGTGAGATCACATTTATCTGAGAACTGTTGCACAAGAAGCACTCAAAGACCTTTACAAAAGGACGTTCCATCACCCTTCCCATATAAGAAGGCTAACAGAAGGGTGTCGAATGTGTAAGCAGCACAGCGGCTTAAGGATTGAGTGGTGGGGGTGCTGATGGGGGTGGATGGTGGGAGAGGAGGATTGGTGGGAACATGGTTGGGAGAGTCTATTTGATATGGGAGAGACATTTTAGGGCCCATAGGGTAGAGGAGTCTTTCAGTTTGTTTGATTCAGGAGTGGGCGGTGGCTTGACCTGAATAACTCCACCAGGACATCTGCGTCTGTGCTCACTGTCGCAGAATGGAACCAGACTGGAGTAAATAATATGGTTATCATTCAAATGTGAGACAACAATGGTTCATAGTTATTGTGTCTACAAACAAGGAGATCGCATCTTTAAGCTTTGCAGGATCCAATATTTGTCATTATTGGCTGGTGGAATTCTAGTATGCATTGTATTATGCTTGTGTATTGTCTTGCTCATATGAATAGTCCATACAATATAAAACAACCTGTATGATACAATACAACATGCAACTTATCTCATGAAAGGTTCTGGGTTCGAACCCCAATGTCCAGAGTCTACTTGTAGGCATCCTAGAGCAACATGCTCTAGGATGTTCCTTAATGATGCATCTACAAAAATCCTATTCTTTGGTTGCAAGGGTCTGCTACTTGACTACTAATTGAATATTTCCTGCATAACAAAGAATGTGAATCTAGGATTTTCAGACGGCAGCCTGTCTCGTCCAGCGAGTTAGTCAAGGATTTAGATCATGTTTCTATTCATGCTATGTTTGTTCTGTGGGTGTGTGTGTGTGTGTGTGTGTGTGTGTGTGTATGTGTGTATGATAATAATCTTCAGGTCAGCTCTTGTTCTGTTCTCAAGACCTCGCAGACAATCACACACACACACACACACACACACACACACACACACACACACACACACACACACACACACACACACACACACACACCCTGTCTTGCAGTGCTTTACACACCCACAGTAAAATCTGATGTGACTGCACATTGCTAGCACACATTGCTAGCACACGGCGCTAATACACAGCGCTAACACACAGCGCTAACACGTGGCACTGGAAACCAACTCCCTATCAATCCACAGGGACTCCATGGGTTCAAGAAGAATAAAATAAGCGTAATGGGGGGCAGGCTGGTCAGATATAACACCAAATCTGCTGCCGCTTTTTATATTGCCTTTATTTGCAGATAGATTGCAAAAGTTGGATGTATAGTGTTCGGGTGTTTGACTCCCCGCTGAAAGGTTGTGGGTTCGAACCCCAATATACGCAGCCTACTGTAGGTATCCTCGAGCAAGATGACCTAACCAGTACCTGATCATAATGACATGTATTTAAAATAATTAAGGTTTTTGACTTTTCCCATTTGACTACGTTGACACTTTCATACAAAGCCATTGTTACAGTGAATCAGTTACATGCCATTAAGGAGGTATAACGACTACAAGTCTTGCTCAAGGATACCTCTAGTCTTGGCTGCGAACATAGGGGATCAAACCCAGAACCATTCAGATAGAATGGGTAATGAACACCCAAACCACTAGACACCAAATGAAAAATAACCGTCCAGATGAATTCTCTCTCTCTCTAGTCAATAATCCAATACACAAACGCTTCAAGCATATCTCAGTCTCACCATCAAAGGTTAGATTTATTAGCAATCTAATCGGAAAGCAATTCAAATGCATTATCTTCTAATCAACTACGCAGGTAATCACATCCTTTTTAGCCTTGTAACTCTGCTTCAAAACAGAATCTGAGTCATCTCACCGCAGGCTGTTCAAGTTGATTGAGTTTCTTTGGATAAGATGTCTGCTTAATAATTGAGTGTACATACATAACCTCACAATACCCGGGCCTCAGGTATCCACTGTGTGCCCTCAAATCAAAACATCTTTAAAACACACAACCAAAAACCACGACCCCAACCAAACTACAAAAAAAAAGACATCCAGGCCGAGACAACCGTCGTCAGGACAAACTCATCGTTCTACAACGAAGGTCATTGTAGGCCCATTGTGGCCTACAATGTCCATGTCATTGTGTGGTTTTCAGAAGTAAAAAGTCCCATATGTAGGCCTACATGGACACAACGGCTCCCAGCCGACACCTATTGGCAAGCTAGCGTGCATGTTTTGGGTAACGGGCGAAGCCATTATCCTGCTACGTTGACACCATGTCAGACCATCTCCTCAAACTGGGTTTGCTGAACTGGCACAAACCAAACCAAAACAAACCGTACGCCGTTACCGGTCACGTGCGAATGACAACGCGTAGCGTTGAACGTAAATGAGGAGGGGATGCCGTGGCGTTCAGATCTGGTGATCGTCTTTGCTCACCAGATCTCCGCAGGAGGTCATTGTGTTGGAGGCGGGGCGGAGCGCCGGTGGACTGTAGCTGGGCAGCCGGTGGACTGTAGCTGGGCAGCCGGTGGACTGTAGCTGGGCAGCCGGTGGACTGTAGCTGGGCAGCCGGTGGACTGTAGCTGGGCAGCCGGTGGACTGTAGCTGGGCAGCCGGTGGACTGTAGCTGGGCAGCCGGTGGACTGTAGCTGGGCAGCCGGTGGACTGTAGCTGGGCAGCCGGTGGACTGTAGCTGGGCAGCCGGTGGACTGTAGCTGGGCAGCCGGTGGACTGTAGCTGGGCAGCCGGTGGACTGTAGCTGGGCAGCCGGTGGACTGTAGCTGGGCAGCCGGTGGACTGTAGCTGGGCAGCCGGTGGACTGTAGCTGGGCACGCAGCGGTGCCGCCTCGCAGACACGGAGCTAATGATGTTTGCTGCCACTAATTTGTCGGGGCCACGGTTCGAGAGACACAGGTGACGGTGGAGGATGTTTTCAATCTGCCTGATTGGGAGCGGGGATGAATGTGCGTGTGTGTGTGTGTGTGTGTGGGGGGTGGGGGGGAGACAGAGAGAGAGAGAGATAGAGAGAGACAGTAAGAATGACAATAAACAAATAAATGAATGGATAATGTGAACACAGGAGTTCTAATCAATGTACGTAAATGTCTCTCTCCCTCTCTTCTCCGTCTCTCTCTCATTGTCTCTCCCCCTTTTTCTCTATCTCTCTTTCGCTCCCCCTCCTCTCTCTCCCTCTTTCTCTTCTCTCTCCCTCTCTCCATCTCTCCCTTACCATCTCTTTCCTTTACCATCCTCCCTCCTTCCATCGCTCTATTTCTCCTCCTCCCTCCCCCTCCATCTCACTCCGTCTCCCTCCCCCTCTCTCCCTCTCCCTCCATCTCTCACTCTGGCAGTGATTGGATCTGACAGGTGCCGAAGCAGAAAAAAGGTGCAACTTAAACACTTAAATAGAGATGAAACATCTACAAAACCGATGAACTTGACAAAAGCCACTTAACTACACATCCACATGAACACGTACACACACACACACACACACACAGGATGAGATGGAGAGCGTAATTGGCAAACCAATTACAGTACACACAATTACTGCCACACTGAACACACCAAACAGCTCCAGCCACAAGCAGCTGGCGATGTCATCAGGGTACACAAACACACAATGGAAACATTCTGTTGGGTTGTTTATTTTATGCTAAACAAAAAACAAAAATGTGTCTGTTAAATATTTGGCAGATTATGTCAGATTTGGCTTCTTAAGTGAAGATGAATGTCTACTTATTCATTCATTCTACTGACCTCTTTATTTATCTCTATTTATCTCAGTGGAATAAAACACATTATCTGTGTTCCCTGAAATGTTAACTCTGCAGAGTTATAATTCTAATCTGATTCAACAGTCTGTCGCACATGTCAAGCAATCTCTTTTTCCCCTACAATATAATGAACAAATAAATCTCAAGGAGTCGCTTATTCCATCAAATCTATATTTATTTTGCATATCCCCGTGTCCTCAAACTATCTCCCACCTCTATCTTCACTCTCTATCTCCTAATCGATATCCTCTCTGTGTCGTCTCTATTTCATTTGTTGCCCCAATTAGAGCCTTAGGTGTGAGCTCCTTCCTGCCTCTCATCTCACCTCTCGCACCATTATATCTCTCTCTTCTGGGTGTTCGTGCATGTGAGGCATCCGTAGGAGGAGAAAAACATAGTGTAAAACACACACACGCTCACTCACACACACACACACACACACACACACACACTCACACTTCAACCCCCAGAGAGACTAAATCTGTGCTGCTCTTTAATTCCATCGTTTTCCCACCAGGCAAATGAAGTGGTTTGAAAAAGACACAGGTACATCTGAACATCAGAACATGTCCACGCAGCTGATTCTTACAGATATGGACCGTGAGCCGTTTCCTCTGTTGTTTCCAAATTGTGAGGAATTGATCTCTCAGTCTCTCTCCCTCTCTCTCGTACACAAAACCAATTATTTTCGTTTCCTTTATCCCCGGAAGATTAAGAAGTTAGTGTACTTTGATGTAGGGAACCTGTGTTTTTTTTTTTTAATGTTGTTAGTTGGTGACAGGGTAGCATAGTGGTTAGGGTGATCAACTCCTAGCTCAAAAGGTTCTGGGTACGATCCCCCAGCATCCACATTCTACCTGTAGGCATCCTTGAACAGGATGCCCCTGTTCCCTACCTGCTTCTTAATGAGCTGTAACTGAATTTACTGTAAGTCGCTTTGGATAAACACGTCTGATACCTGACCTAACAGTAATCATAGGGTAAAAGAGTAAAGCATATTACAAGTCTCCCACTGGGCTACCTTATATACAAACACATGCAGGCCTGGAGAGATAATACATGGAAACAATGGCTTCCACTTAAACAGTAGCACATCGATCAATGAGTCAACCTGAGATCAATATCGAGGAGAGAATGTTGATCTGCTAGAGCAAGAGGTTAGGGGATCGATCCCATTGGGACCACCCATGCTACAACAACGTATGCACGCACGGTGTTGCAAGGCGCTTTAGATGCAAGCGTCCACAAAATAGCATATATTTATATTTATTATACTATTTAATATTAATATTTTTCAAATCTTATATTTTGGACTATCAGGCAAAGCCCAGCAGTGTGGTTTGGCTGATGAAGATGTTCCTCTGTTACCATTCAAACTTAATAAAAATTTGTCTTTTCTTATTACAGGGAGCAAACTGACAATAAAACGAGGCCACAAAAACACAAAAATGTAATTAGCCCGACCTCAAATGAAAAGAGAAAAATGAAAGCAACATCAGCGCTAATAAACCCACAGGTGGAGCACAAATCAATAGTGTGGAGGAAAGTGTGGTGTGCACTTGATTCATTTATCTGTCCGTCCTGTTCTAGCTCCGTCCATTCCATTTCAGTCACTGCTTAGCGGTTTGGAAGGCAGCGTGGTCAAAATAAATGGCTGTAATGTAATTTAGCATCGTGGTACTAAAACCCGCTCTGGTTATAACAAGAACAGGTTTTTATGCTATTTCCACGCAGATTGTTGTACAGATTGCATATTAGGAGTCAGTACAGCTAGGTCTGGACATGATGTCCCTGGATATCTGAATGACGGAGAGCTCATGATGTGAGAACCAGTAGATGTCTCTTTGTGGGCCAAATTGGTCCAAATGTATTCAGGGGGAATGTCAGCCCTATGAATGACGTGTCCTCACAAAGTAGCCAAAGCGCACACAAACATACACACACACACACACACACACACACACACACACACACATTCAAGGAAACATTCAAGCAAGTGAATTGAACATGGATTAAACACCCGATATAGCCTCAACATAGTGTAGTGTAGTGAATGCACAGCACGGACGTTAGAAGCAACCTTAATGGACTGCTGTGGTCTGACTTGGGCTATCGGTGATTGGGTGAAGAATGTTCATCCTTACTGTCTGCGAGAATCAAGAGGAGCTCCTTTGACTGTTATCAAAATGTAATGCGCTATTGAAAACGTTAAATAGCGCGCTAAAAGTACTTTACATTTTACAGCGTAATAAAAAACAATGGTGTAAAATGCGGTGTTATGAAAGCTTAAATGCCGTATTTTACAACGATTTTAATCAAAATACATCTACAATGAGGCGTAGGTGTGACCCTCTTGGCCTTCCATAGTATCGGTGTGTGTGTGTGTGTGTGTGTGTGTGTGTGTGTGTGTGTGTGTGTGTGCATGTGTTTGCGTGCATGTGTGTGGGGGAGGTAGAAGATAGAGCCAGATAGATAGGGACAGACAGAAAGAGAGTGTGACGAGAAGGTGAATCATGAATCACAGAGAGGACTATTATAAAGGAGAGCGAGAGCGAGAGAGCAAGATAACCTGAGCGCTAGAGAGAGAGAGAGAGAGAGAGAGAAAGAGAACTTGAGAGTGAGAGAGATAGAGAGAAAGAGAGAGCAGGAGGTGAAATAGAGAAGGAAGAGTTGAGGCTGTTGAGGGGGAAACGTTGAGTTAGAGCAGGTATGATCAAAGTAAGAGAGAGATAGACGGGGGTCTAGGAGGTACAGACCCAGGTAGAGATGGAAGAAAGAAGAGAGAGTTTTCCATTTTTTACCTTTTTTGTTATTTTGTTATTTTTTCTTACGTAGCCAACTGCTTTGGCTATAAAACATTTTACCACCTCAATAATTGAATTGAATTTAATTGTGTTGTATATAATGAGAGAGAGAGAGAGAGAGAGAGAGAGAGGGCAGGGGTCTATAGTAAAGCCAGAGAGGATCCTTATCATGTGTAATGCTGTGTGCGCCTGCCGCTGCTTTGATTAACGGCAGACATTTTGGAGAAGCAATCCAAGTATTGGACCTGTGCCGGCTCAGCTCCCATCTTACTGGTGGACATCGGCCAGTCACTAAATGTTTTTTTATCCAATCAGATGGACAGGTGGTTCAATTAATCACTGAGCCCTCTTTTCAAGAGCAGTAAAGTCCTGAGCAAAGAGAGGATGACCAAAGTGTGTGTGTGTATCTTTGTGTGCATGTGAGTGTATGGTCCGTGTGTGTGCGCGTGTGTGTGTGTGTGTGTGTGTGT
Source organism: Lota lota (assembly GCA_026745465.1). Lineage (NCBI taxonomy): Eukaryota > Metazoa > Chordata > Actinopteri > Gadiformes > Lotidae > Lota > Lota lota. The sequence goes on from JACYXH010000249.1 coordinate 1,239,059, forward strand.
GTGTGTGTGTGTGTGTGTGTGTGTGTGTGTGTGTGTGTGTGTGTGTGTGTGTGTGTGTGTGTGTGTGTGTGTGTGTGTGTGTGTGTGTGTGTGTGTGTGTGTGTGTGTGTGTGAAGGGTAAGACAAACGTTCCACAGTACCACCACTGTGGTTTATTGAGTAGCATGTTACAGTGCAGATTTCATTACTTTGTTTCATGAATAATAAATGAAACATGAATGGTTGTTTTGTAGCGCCTGCGATTGCGTACATTTGTTTGCGTTACTCTGTTCCTCTTCATACAGGTCAAGGATAGAGCCACAGACAACATTTCAACTAAATCAGACTGGTTTAGCCGTTGAGTCGTCGGTTATTCGCCTGAATGACGACACTTGTCAGTCAATGCGGTCAAAGTGGTCAGAGCTTTTCAAACGGTATCATTTATACTACAGCCACGGCCACTGACGGTGGTACGATTTACCGTTCGTACGAATGACCAACAAAGCGTAGCCATGGTTTATTTGTATTACACCAGTGACCATACTGTTCCCGGTAGCCTAACCGCTGATATGTGAGCAAATGCTAATGCTAATGCTACGACCCTTGCTCGTGTAGAACGCAGTGGTCTGGAAGAATTGGTGATTTGCGCGTTAAAGTACATCCTTCGAGGCGATTGACTGAGATAAAGTGCTTCTGGGGGTCGAAGTGTGGGGGGGGGGGGGGGCTAGGGTGGGTCATAACGTCCTTCCAGACTGGAATTGTGTTCATTGGCCCAAAGGCTGAAGCTTCGCTCAGCATGGCTGATGTTAAACATGTGAAATGGACCAATTTAGGTCTCATATAAAGCAGGCGTTGAACATAAAGGAAGCGGATGTCCAGACTCCAGCCGTATAAAATGTATCAAATCAATGAGGAGTGTTGCTGATTTGATGCTCTCAGGGTGAAGTGACCATTTTCCCAATGTGTCGTTCCATTCATGTTTTCCACGTGAAAACGAGTGAGACGTTCTTTGAAAGACATCATTGGACAACCTGCCGCTGTGAACGCTGGTCTTTCAGAGACACGCTAGAATGAGACAGAGTCTGTTTGAAGCCTTGCCTCATCCTCCTCTTTTAATGGAGGGAACGATGTCCCAGCCACACCTTAATGAAATATATTCAGACCGAGACGGACAAACTCACGGTTGGATGGATTGGATGAGTGGGTAGGGAGGGAGAGAGGGAGGGATGGAGGGAGAGAGAGTGAGAGTGAGTGAGATAGCAAGAGGGAGGGAGGGAGGTTAAGAGAGAGAGATAAATGGATAGATTGGATGGATAAATAGAAAGATAGGACGATAGAAAGATAGATAGATAGATTGATTGATAGAAGATAGATAGATAAATATGAGAGCAGGTGATGTATTTTACACGATATCCACCTGGTGATGAAGTCTACCTCCTGTTTAATGAATTTTTTTATTTCCCACTATGCTTGTTATCTAAAGCCTATTGTTCTCTCTCTCTCTCTCGCTCTCTCTCTCTCTCTCTCTCTCTCTCTCTCTCTCTGTCACTTTCTTTCTTCTTCAACTCACTCAAGGTGATAAATTAAACAACACATATGCAAGCACGCACACATACATACACACACACACACACACACACACACACACACCTACATTAGCATATACTAATTAGCATATGCTCCATTATTAATTATAAATTAATCATTGTATCATTCACCACATTTATGAGACTACAGTATATTTATATTCTCTATGCATGCACACACATACAGACACAAACACACACAGAATGACACGTTAAATAATGTTTATTGGGTTAGCGCTACTTTAACTCTGTTATTTCGATTATCTGTTTAGATGGGTTTCCTAGCTAGGATTAGGATCTCTGCGAGGCTTGGCAGAGATAATGAGGTGGCTGATGAGTTGTGATTATGGGATGTTTCGGTTGAAAGGCGCATGAAAGGTGCATGTCATCGAATATTTATACAACACACAGCTCAGGGATGGTATTTCACACAAACACACGAATGGGTAAGCTTTAGTTGAATTACTTAATTCTGTTCAATAAAGTACAATTCTGAATAGGGCCAAAACAAACTATATTTTTATATTAGATTGTAGATTCTTATCACACAAACAAACACATGAAATACATTGCATGTTGTTCTTTACAATAAGCCAGCCTCATATTATCGGTTAAAATCGGACATATAGCCATATATCACCATCCTGAAATGATTCAAATTCCAAACATCTACTTTTACCTACAACCAGCCTAATAGGTTTCAGTAAGTTCAGTCCTAGTTTTACACACACACACACACACACACACACACACACACACACACACACACGCCTTGTTCTATATGTATTTGAAGGGCAGTGTGTGCGTGTGAGTGTTAGCTTAGGGATTGAACAGCAGCACAGAAATAATCAGAGAATCATGACCACTGTCAGAGATTCCCTGACACTCTCACAATCATTCCCTTCTCATCCAAACATTCTCTTTCTCGTCCCCTCTCTGTCCTCTAGCGTTCTCACTCATTCACTCATTATTTTCTTCTCAGGCTCTCCTGTCTCTCTCTCCTATCACCTCGCCCAAACAGTGTTTCTCTCTCTTCTCTCTCACACACCAGGGTGGCCATATGGCAGATTAAAACAACAGCTTTGGCACTTATTCACTCATTATATTTATAACTCTCTCTCTCCCTCTCTCACACCCTTTGTCTCTCAGGTCTCTCACCCTCTAACCTCTATTTCTACTCTAAACTCCAACTCTATCCATTTCACCTCTTCTACACACTCTGTGTACAGCTCTCCCAGTGCCTGGCTGCGTTCGAATAGCCCAAAAGAATGGCGTCCTATCTCCTTCCCTAACCTCTTTTCCTTGACGTTGAATGAAAAACGTCATGAGGTCAAGGGAAGATGTGAAGGAGGATTGATAAGGACCTAGGAAAAGAAAAGAAAAAGAGAGAATCCGACCGAAGTTACACGTGGACACGTGAGCTGATCATTGAGTGAGAACGCTGCAGCCGTAATCCGGGAAATGCAGCTGCAATGTCATCCTCTGGGGCAATGGTGCCAGGCAATGTACGTCCTCTAAAAGTGCATGTTTTTGCCACTGACAGGCTCAGATTATGTGGAGAGGATCCCTACAGAGAAAGAAAGCTTGTTTCTTTACCCTTCGCTTGATCCGGTCTGTTCTTTATTGGGACCAAACAAGTCTCGCTCATTGAGAAGTCTCGCTCTGAAATCTCATTGTTGCAGGATATTTCTCTGTTGTCATTACAATAAACCTTTAAGAAAACACTAAAATACACTTTCTGTAGTCCAACACAACAAACTCTCTCTCTCTCCAGCTCTCTGTGGCTACGTCATTCTGCGAGGGCGGATGTTATGGACGGGGGTCTGCCGTGGTGAAGCTTCAATGTTCAGAAGATGGACTTTATAAATATCTGGATGTGTGTTCTCTGTGTGTTCTCACCGTGTTGTTTCATGCCGGCTGTACACACGTGGACAACCCGGTGAAAAATACAACATCAATACCAAGGTTGGAAGTGAAATAACATTTGAATAAAAGGCTCCCAGTCACAAAAGTGAAGCGAAATAGTTGGTTGCTCACCTCACTCTCCTCTCCACTCATATTTAACGACATAAATCCCAATTAGTATGATTGTATGAAAATAATTGTTGCTCATGTTGACAGTTTGTTTCCGTGAAGGGCTGAATGGCGCATCGCTATAAAAATTCCTGCAGCAAGGAATTGTGGGATGGCATTATCTACTTTCCATTCGTAAAGGATGGTCCACTGTAACCTATGCAAAAGGAAATAAGAAAGGAAGCATTGAAGCACCTTTCCTTAGCGTTTAGAGAATTCGAACAGCTCTTATAATGGCTGCCTATTAGATACTTCCGGGTCATTTCACTCAGTATAGAACCTTCCTAAGCTAAAAAAGACTATCCAACCAAAGCTACAATCTCTGCCTCTCCCTCCATGTTTCTACCTCTCTCACTTAGAGTTTTTCTTCCTCTCTCACCCATAGTTTTGAAGTCAGGGCCATCACAATTGGCTGCAGTCAGATGAATGTAAACAAAGGACTCATATGGAAATGAGACTAATTGTTCTAGCTGCATCGCTTTGTCTTGACATGTCAACAATCATCCTGGTCCACGTGTTAGTTTGGTGATATGATAAAAATAAGTGGGGATGTGTGCGTTATCTCACTGTGCCATTATTTAAACAAGAGAAATATTGTGGTTCTACAATTCTTCTATTTGATTCATCGATTGCACCTATAGATTAAGCAGCATGTTGGGATTAAAGATCACGGCGGCCTTCCTATGATGAACCATTGATGAAACACTAACAAGAAACTAAAGGAGAGGACAGAGACATGGGGTTCACACTTTGACTCAGAATAATGGGATTGACATCACGGTGTCTCGATTCACCAGGGCACTGTGAATCCTATTTGTGAGCCTTCAATCAGTGTGTCTGATGGTCAACGGTACCCACACTCTGAAAGCACAGACTCAAAGGGCGCAACATGATGCAAAAAGAGGGGCAACAGTGCTTTTTAATTTCCACCTATAGCATGGCAATTGCTTTCTGTGTTTGTATGTGTGATGTGTTTGTTTGTACTTTGGAATGTATTTTCTTTGTATGTGCTTTTTGTTTGTGTTTTATTTTTTCTGTATCTTTGCAGATGTAAGAGCACTTTGCAATCTCTGTTTCAAAAAGTGTTATATAAATAAAGTTGTACTTACTTACACACAGAACCAGGCACATATACGCGCACACACATGCACACACACACAAACACACACACACACAGGCACAAGCGCACACACGCACACACACACACAGACCCACACAGACACAGACACAGGCACACACACACACACACACACACACACACACAGGAATGCACACAACACACACAGAGGCAGGCACACACACACACACACACACACACACACATTTACAGTATATGTGCAACACTGCTCATAATATATAATGCTGGGATATTGCTCTACATCCTCTTGCAACAAATGGGAGCACTTGTGTGTAACACGGGCTGATTGAATGTATGAAGTCGCTGCTGAAAGGCTCGTCGGCTCCTGATGTTTCAGGGTAAACTGGAATTATAATCAATTTTCTCCCTGTGTCCCTGCCTCTCTCTCCCCCGTTTCTCTCTCCCACTCTCACTCTCTCCCCCCGTTCTCTCCCCCCCCTCTATCTCTCCCCCCTCTCCACTCCCTCCCATTGTGTCTCCTCTCCCCAACAGTTTAGGCAGAATAATTAAAAGAGGAGGATGACACAGGTTACATTAAAACGGACTCTGATTCCTCTTCAGACTGGACATTTGTGTGTGTGTGTGTGTGTGTGTGTGTGTGTGTGTGTGTGTGTGTGTGTGTGTGTCTGTCTATCTATCTGCCTGTCTGTATCTATGTGTCCATGTGTCATTGTATGTGTCTGCATGTGCTAATGTGTGTATATGTACTGTGCATGTGTGTGTCCTTGTGTGTCTGTATCTGTGGGCATGTGTGTGTTCATGTCTGTGTGTCTGTATCTGTGGTTCTGTGTGTGTTAATGTCTGTGTGTCTGTATCTGTGGTTCTGTGTGTGTTAATGTCTGTGTGTCTGTATTGGTGGATCTGTGTTTGTTAATATGTTTGTGTTTGTATTTGTGGGGCTGTGTGTGTGTTAATGTGCAGTGTGTGTTATTGTTAATGTGTTGTGTATTTGTGTATGTGCTTTGTGCACGCGAGCGTCATTGAGGGCAGTTGAAGAGAAAGACCCAGAGCAGCCAGCGAGGTATACACAAGACCAAACTAAACGATAGGGATGGAAACTAAACTCTGGATCTGTTTAATTACTGATACCTCACCACATTGATCGCGGTTTATCCCCTTGGCTTACCGAACCGTGGGTTTTGCCAAGACAGACAACTGGAGACAAAACAAAACCTTGTTTTTCAACTGGCAGGAACAGTTTGTTGTTTTTATCTGAGTTTGAATGAGTGAGTGAGTTGATTCACTGATTAAACATATTTGAATGTAAAACTTTTTTAGCATTTAACCGTTGTTTATATTTGAAAACGGGGTTAACAGCATGACCCAAAGCTGACTTCCCCTTGCACTTTCCCACTTTTTTTTCTCTCTCTCTCTCTCTTTTATTTATCTTTTATTTAATTCTCTCCACATCGATCTCACACTCCAACTCATCTCCGTCAATCTTCTCTCGCTCTTTCTCCCTCTCTTTCGGTATATATATATATATCTCTATCTGTTACAGTTTCTTTCTCTGTATCTTTCTCTTTCTCTTTTTGTATATCTATCTCTCCCCATCTCTTTCCATTTCTCTCTCTGTATATCTGTTCTGATCCCTATTCTGATGGCGTCACATGTCACACTCAATGAAAGGTCACTCCATTGTTTCATTTTGAAATGGAGAGCGGAACATCTGAACCCACCGTCCCTCTAAACAGTTTGTCTGTGCATGGTGTGTACGAATGGGTGTGTATGTGCATGTCTGTAAAGGTTTCTCTATGACTGTGTATGTGTATGTGTGTCTGTGTGCATGTGAGAGCATATGTGTGTGTGTGTGTGTATGTGTGTGTATGTGTGTGTGTGTGTGTGTGTGTGTGTGTGTGTGTGTATGTGTGTGTGTGTGTGTGTGTGTGTGTGTGTGTGTGATGCCAGGATCAGACGACACATTTGTTTTTGCCTTTCACAATGGACACAAACTGCTTTTAAAGTCTTTAGCAGAGAGCGCAGATCGTTTGACTGTACTGCAGAAAGAGACCCCACTGGGCATCCTTGGACGCTGTGCTGGCTGAAGCAATATTATTGACCCCAGTCTTATCGGCGGCTAGCTGTGAAAACTTGTTGTCCTAAATGGCAGTCAGACAATAGTTTGGCAGTGTCATCAGGCTTAGAAGAGAAACACAGCTGGATATCATCAATGATTTTAGATACTTTTTAATGTGCTAACAACAGGACCTAAAGGAAGCATATACAAAGCAAATAATATAGGACTTGAGACAGAACCTTGAAGCACACCACAGGAAAGAGCAGCAGTTGCAGACATGTAGAGACACGGTGGCACAGAAAAACTCAAATTTGAAAGATAGGAGGAGAACCTGTCTAGGGTGCTGCCTAGGCCTTTCAGTCAGTATGCTGTGATCTACAGTATCTAAAGTGTGTGTGTTTGTGGTTGTCTGGGTATGTGAGAGCACACACGTGTGTGTGTGTGTGTGTGTGTGTGTGTGTGTGTGTGTGTGTGTGTGTTTGCATACAAACGCATGTGCATGCATGCATGTGTGTGTGTGTGTGTGTGTGTGTGTGTGTGTGTGTGTGGGCGGGTGCATTGTCCCGAAGTTGTTATCGGGTGTGCGTGTTCATGCAAGTGTGTGTGTGTGTGTGTGTGCGTGTGCATATATATATGCACGTTCATGCATGTGCGTGTGTGTGCATTGTCCCGAAGTTGTTATCGGGTGTGCGTGTTCATGCAAGTGTGTGTGTGTGTGTGTGTGTGTGCGTGCGTGTGTGTAAATGCACATGCATGCATGTCTGTGTGTGTGTGTGTGTGTGTGTGTGTGTGTGTGGGGGGGGGGGTGGGTGTGTGTGTGAGTGTGTGGGTGGGTGCATTGTCCCAAAGTCGTTATCGGGGGAGGATTGAAGGGGCTGCAGATTGAAACCCATTCATCGACATCGTAATCTGACCGAAACTGATTGAGTTCAACTTGGTTCTGACTCACACGCACACCACACACACAGAGAACACGCTCAGTCCAATGGTAACACGCCATGAACCATTTTTCACGCCATCTTTCCGCAACTACGGAACATACGTTCCAAGCAGCCAGAGCCATGGATAACCCTAACCCTAGCAACCCACTGGAGATGCAGCACAACAGCGCTTGTGATGCACAATTAAAAGATAAGATGTTTAAAGACTCAGATTGTATATTATCAGCACATCTGAATACAATTAACATGGGCATTTAAGCATGTAAGTGGATTATCCCCACTTAATGAGTCGATTTAGCGAACATTAAGAGGTAACAGGTTAAGGTACTGGATAAAGTTAGCAACACACTATCCTCCAACAGCCCATTCATTGGATATTCCGTTCCCTTAATGCCATTTCATCCAACGTTGTGGAATTAGAGAAAAAGGCTTCTACACTAGTTAAATGTAACATTGTGTGATTGTAGAGTGGTGGATCGAGGTGGTGAAATGAGGATATACGCTGGTATAATGAAACGTTACAAAATAATAAGGAAGAGACCTATTTTTGTGATACATTTAGAGGTACATATTTGAGACTTCTAAACCGTAAACAAATATGTAACTCATGGGGTGAGTGTTGTTAGGCTTTCCTATTCTGTTGACCATTGCATGTCTTTATTATGTTTCAGTTCAGTTGATTTTGGATTGATGGCAAACAGAAAATGCACAAGGTAAGTTTAAAATAGATACAAAATTAATGAGGTTCCATAGTTTAAGTTGGGGAACAAAGACCACACCGCATCTCCCAAGGAAATTTCCCATCCAAGCCTAAATAGGCGTGTCTATCCCTTTCTCCTCTGTCTTTCTCTCTTTCAGCAGAAGAACCACATGGGGGTTCAATGGAGCCTGAAGACTCACTGCAATGAGACAGCACCCTCACCCTGCACCTAAGGACTCTCAACTCCCTGGATTTTCCCAGCCTTTCCTGTTCCTTATTATCAATAAACCAAACATTAAGCTTCCCAATGGTGTGGTCTTTTTAATGAACAAATGCAAATGCAGTGTTTGAATAAGATTACCTCACATATTCTTTTGTCAATGTAATGTTAGATTGCTGTTTGGAGACAACCATTCTTTTCTCCTTACGGTGTCAGTGGGGAAACTGAACATCTGTACTCCTTTCTCAGAGCGATTGGAGCATCCCCATGCACCACGGAAAACCATGGTGGAGACTATCTAAGGACAACCCGAAGGGAAGGCCACAGATAAACTGCTTGACATGCTATTCCTGTTTCCGAGTTTATTAGAGATGTATTTAATGAATTCATTACGGTAAATAAGTGCATAGTAAAAAGATAATATATACCAAAAAATATATATAGATATATGGTTTAATGTGTCTTTTCTGGATGTGATTTAATGTGCCCATTTCGATAGCAGCATCATGCTGCTGCTGTTGCTAGTCTCTAAATGCCTCTGGCTGATTGGATATCGCAAACGTATATTCTGATTGGCTAAAAGAAACCTGGCGTCTTATTGGTGGATACATTTGTGTATCTGTTTGTCCCTAGTCGCGGAAAAATAGTGCCAAAAACATTTGTGTCTCCAAAGCAGTTTGTATCTACAAGATATGATCGACATATGTGTGAAAGCAGATGCGCAACTCACAACAAAGGTTTCACAGTTGTAAGACATAGACAATGTGCATTTATGTATATATATTCACAGACGTGAATATGACTTGCTGTTCACAAATCTTAACTTATAACTCACACAACGTAATATTGTAATATTGGCACTAAATTCATTATATACTATATATAATTCAGTACATTTAACAAGCGACACAAGCATCAGCCATGTTGGAGTGACACAAAGCTAAAGACGGCATCTTACATCTCATGATGAGTTACTGACGTGTAGACCCACGTCCGACCCAAAGTACGATGGTCTACTGGGTTAGAGTGATTGTCTCGTTGCTGAACGGTTCTGGGTTCAAACCTCAACGTCCTCAGCCCAAGCACCCAAGAGCAAGACAACCCCTAACCCCTACCTCCTCCTTGATTACATGCATCCAAAAACAAGAGTGATGCTTTAGCTAAAAATACAGTCGGTGGTCTCGTATAGCCACATAATGAGAGCAGGGTTCCAGACGATTGACCTGAGACAATGGGTCGGTGTGTGCGTGATAACCATGTTCAGAGTGTCTCCATCGGGGGGTGCAGAGATTACGGCAAGAGAAGGAGACAAAAGAGAATAATAAACCTGGAACCAACACAAAGACGCACAGGTGGAAGACCCCCCTCCCCCACACACACACACACACACACATCAGAGACTGCCCATGCGACTGGTTGCATCTTGATGGAGTCATTGGTCTGAACGACTGCCTTTCTCTATTCATTCTTATTGGCTGACATTGTTTAGCTATCACAGAGACCTGTTGTACCTCTCTCTCTCTCTCCCTATTTCTCTCTTACAATGTCTCTCTGCCTCTCATTGTCTATCGCTCTGCCTCACTCGCCATCTCTTTGTCAATCTCTCTCGCTCCCTCCTTCCCTCCTTCGCTAACTTCCTCCCTCCCTCCTTCCCTCCCTCCCTCTCTCTCTTACCTGCCCAACCACACCACACTAGGCTTTTGATTAACACTTTTCACCAAGGCCAGACAGGTCGAGATGAGTTTTCACTCTTTCCCTTAGTTTCATTACTGCTCACACAATAGTAGATGAATAACACTAGAATACAAAAGAGGAATTTGACTGGAGAATAATGTTTATCATTCTGTTTGCAAGTTTACATTTTTGCTTGGCCATCTCTTGGTTTATTTATTAGGAAAATAATAATAAATAGCAAAGCCTTCATTTAGCATTGAGTCAGGTAAAACTAACAGAATTGCCAACCCTCTTAACCATTGTTACAGAAAAATATTTTTTTGTCGTACTTGCAGTCACTTTCATAAAGAAAAAGGTACAGTGAACTCAGATGCATGTCATGAAGTAAAAGTAAAGCCCAAAATCACTTTTCTTTGTTGAAAAGGGTTCTGTTTGGGTCTTACAAGTGTTGTGTAACATTTGTGTTATTTCTTTTACTAAAATGTCTGAAGTAGTTAAACGGGGGACATTCTCTGTAAAGTCTTCTACTGCCGTTTGAAACGCTTTTCCACAAGTGGTCGTTTTCTATCGTCTGCACGCCACAGCTGAAGCGCGGTGCCATGGGGTTTGACTACGTCCCTCACACCCCTACCAAACCAAATGGGCTGTCCCGAAACCTTCACGAGCATCACCACTTCTCCGGTCGCACTTTGTCAAACTCGTAGGAGGAGGGTCTGCAAAAACGGGCCTTACCCTTCAAGGAGCAGGTAAGGGGTAGCAGCGTCCCGCTCAAGGATGCCTACAGGTAGAATGGGGACGTCGGGGTTCAAACCAAGAACCTTTTGGCTGGGAGTCAAACCCTATAGCCACTACATGTTCCTGTTAGAAAGAGCACCAGCGCAGCAAACTATTCTTCTACACTTCTATACTTCTGCTTCCGTTGCAATCTGCAATATCGTGACACCCCTGTTGTGAAGCACACCTTTTTTTCCATTTTCCGGAGCCCTCAATGTTTTTTACTGTTCAAACACCCTCCATCTGTTCCTACTAACACCCTTAATAAGATGTCTGCAATCCAGCCTTCTGCACACTCAAAACAAGCTTTCATTATATAGTATTTACCACAACAACCAAAAATGAACTTGTTTTTTGTTCATTCATGGATTCTGTGTGTGTTTATGTTCTCATGACAAGCCTTTTGAGGTTCAAGCATGTGAGCCGAACCCTTTAAATTATGTATATGGGGTGAACATGATTGGCAACGTTAAAGAAAGAAGAATAAGGAAATAAAGTACAAAAATAACCAAATTAATTTCACAGCAACGTTATTCTATTTCATGAAGTGAGAATATCTCGTTATAAAACCTCCAAAGCTCCTTGGCTTTCATTTAAAGCATAAATTCTCCGCTAATTTTCCTTCCGTGCGTTGTAATTAAAGTCTTGGGTTATATTTAACGCCGGATTGCGCGTTCGAGTCTGTCTGCCTACGATTAAAGACGGGAAGGGGGGGGGGGGGGGGGGCATATTTTGCGCCCGGGGAAGTGACGCTATAGCAGCCGGTGGCCTTCGGTGTTACTGCGGCGTCGACTTATGATGGAGCGGCGATGGAGCCGGCGCTTTGAGGATTTAGTCTATCCTCCACGGGAGATGGAGGGGGAAGAGAGGAGGTGGGGGAAGACCAAAAACGAGGTAAATAAATGAAGAGAGAAAGAAAAACGAAAGAAAGACAAAGAAAGAGAGAGAGAACACTTTATTGTACGCTCATATTTCTGACAACTTACACTTTTTCCTATTCACAGGCTAAAAGTTATTCCAGTTGAAAAATAAATCGGTGTCATTGCTTGAATTAAACAACACATCTATAGGGTTAGTTGTATCGTCAAACTAACATCACCACAGTGTGCTATTAAACCTTCGTGCAAAGGGTTATGAAGGTTTAATAGCAGGCACTGCGGTGATGTTAGTTTGACGATATTCTCTTGCTCGTTGAAATAGGATAGGATTTCGTTTGGATTAGTCTTGGTATATGGACAATGGACAATATTTCACAGTATTTGATTGCTGATAGCTATATTGAACACGTTTTAAGGTGTTCTCACTAAGGCTCCTAAAAATAGCCAAACAGTCACAGCTTGCTGAAGCAAGTAAAGCTGGGTTTTGTGAGGGAGAGAGTTCTACGGTGCCACATGAGGGGCCATTCTGGGACGTGACTGGTATTCTCCTGGTATTGGCCAAACGAACCACTACACTTTTGAGTGAAGGGTGAGGAGGACATCAGAGCAGAAATAGGTTTATTTCAAAATAGAGAAGGGGGGATGTTTAGGGCTTTAAACCTTGTTTCAAAAAGAAAGTAAACATAGGTGATAGAGAGAGGGAGAGAGAGAGAGAGAGGGAGAGAGAGGGAGAGAGGGAGAGAGGTAGAGAGAGAGAGGGAGGAAGGAAGAGAGAGAGAGAGAGAGGGAGAGAGAGGGAGGGAGAGAGAGAGAGGGAGAGAGAGAGAGAGAGGGAGAGAGGGAGAGAGAGGGAGAGAGGGAGAGAGAGAGAGAGAGAGGAAGAGAGGGAGAGAGAGAGAGAGAGCGAGGGATAAAGGGGTTAAGATCAGTAGATTGGTGTAAAGAGAAAGTGGGATGGAGGGCTGAGGTGATGAGAGAAGGAGTAGGAAGGGATAATGAAGAGAAAGATGAGAGGAGATGGAATTATCCGTTTTTTGAAGAACCGATATATGTTTATGTTTGTGTGTGTGTGTGTGTGTGTGTGTGTGTGTGTGTGTGTGTGTGTGTGTGTGTGTGTGTGTGTGTGTGTGTGAGATGTGAGCTGGGTGAGCGTGAAAGAGAGAAAGAAAGATAAGCAATAGATGGTAAATTTAGAGAGGCAAAGGAGAGGAGCAGGAGGAGGAGGACAGGGTAGAAGAGCAGGAGGAGGACAGTGGAGAGGAGGAGGAGGAGGACAGGATAGAAGAGCAGGAGGACAGGGTGGAGAAGCAGGAGGAGGAGGACAGGGAAGAGGAGGGGAACAGTGGAGAGGAGCAGAAGGACAAGGTGGAGGAGCAGGAGGAGGACAGGGTAGAGGAGGAGGACAGTGGAGAGGAGCAGGAGGACAAGGTGGAGGAGCAGGAGGACAGGGTGGAGGAGCAGGAGGAGGACAGTGTAGAGGAGGGGAACAGTGGAGAGGAGCAGGAGGACAGGGTGGAGGAGCAGGAGGACAGGGTGGAGGAGCAGGAGGAGGACAGTGGAGAGGAGCAGGAGGACAGGGTGGAGGAGCAGGAGGAGGACAGGGTAGAGGAGGAGGAGGAGGAGGACAGGGTAGAGGAGGAGGACAGTGGAGAGGAGCAGGAGGACAGGGAGGAGGAGCAGGAGGAGGACAGTAGAGAGGCGAGAAGAGAGGACAGAGGAGGATATGAGCGGAGGAGAGGGAAGTGAAGGACAGAGGAGAGAGCGAGGAGAGGAGGAGAGGATAGAAAAGGAAAGGGAGAGAGAAGAGGAGAAAGGAAATAAGAAGGATAGGAGGAAGGAGGAGAGAAGGGCGAGAGTAGAGAAGATGAGAGAGGAGGAGAGGATCAGAGAAGGCGCTGAATGCAAATCTTTAGAGCACATTTTCCATAACTCATAATGCAATCATCATTTGCCACAGTGTTGCCACTCGGAGAGACACGGCTGATTGTATCAATCATGCAAATCATCTTGTGTACCAGGGAGGGGGGGGAGGAAGGGGTGCTGCGGTGGGTGGGAGGAGTGAGGGAGGGTAGAGGGGGAGAGCAAAAACTAGGGGGGAAGAAAGGGAGGGATAGGGGGAGTGAAGGACGGGGGTGGAGGGAGGCAGGGGAGAGAGGGAGAGAGCAAGAGCGAGAGAGGTAGGAAGATGGAGAGGGAGAGGGTGGGTTGAGGGGGAGGGATGGAGAGAAGGAGGGAGAAGGGGAGGGAGAAACAGGATATCCAATGATCCTGGTTATTTTAGTCACACCTGTCTTCAAAGGAGTGCTTTACATAACCCATGGCTGTGACAGTGGGACATTGCCCTTGTTTTGAGTGAGTGTATCCTCATGTTTTTGTGTTTTCGTAGAGATACTCTTTTATGGCCAACACACACGTTTTTTAAAGCGTATGGAAAATAAAACGTTCCAGGTAAAAGCCACAACATACGGAACTGTACACATTGCACAACCCCGGAGATCAGTCATAACAGTGCATGAATTGAGTGCCTCAAGCAACATCTGAGAATGTGCTCATCTGTTTGACATTTGTTCAACAGACTGCTGTTCTACTTGTGGGATTAGGATACTTGCATTGAGTAATATTTTAATTACAGTCATCGGTGATAAAGGAATGGGAGCATGTGCTGCATGGACAAGGTTGAAACAGTCGTCAGAGCTGGCCAAGCTGGGAGGCCATTATGGATCACATGACCAAACTAATCATCTGTAGAGACAGAGAGGAACTGGGAGGTGGGGGGGAGAGCAGGAGACACAATATGAGGGATTGCAAGAGTGTGTGTGTATGTGTGTGTGTGTGTGTGCGCGCGTTTGTGTGTGTGTGCACACAGCTGTTTAACTAATCTCTCATTAGAACATATCAACCACTGCCGTGTGTGTGAGTGTCTGCAACCTGTGTGTGTGGGTGGGTGGGTGTGTGCGTGCTTGTGAGTGTGTGCTTGTGTGTGTGTGTCTGGTCCGTGCTGACCTTCTTCATTATGGTTTATCTAGCAACTGTCAATCACCCAGTGGTACCTCACAGTGGGTATATGACAGAGAGAGAGAGAGAGAGAGAGAGAGAGAGAGAGAGAGAGAGAGAGAGAGAGAGAGAGAGAGAGAGAGAGAGAGAGAGAGAGAGAGAGAGAGAGAGAGAGAGAGAGAGCGAGAGCGAGAGCAAGAGAGACAGACAGAGACAGACAGAGACAGAGAGAGAGAGAGAGAGAGAGAGAGAGAGAGCGAGAGCGAGAGCAAGAGAGACAGACAGAGACAGACAGAGACAGAGAGAGAGAGAGAGAGAGAGAAGAGTGACATTGTGTGATGTTTGCTGTAAGCTCTTGAACCGGAACCTCTCTTTTATTCTCCTTCATCTTGTGTTCTTTGACCTTTCCATCACAGATGCTGTTAATATTCTTAGTATATGACTACTACTACTACCACTAATACTGTCACCACTACTACTACACATACAACTGTTTCTGCAATAGTGATAATACTGCTAGTATTGGTATGAATACTGATACTATTACTATGTATATATATATATTTTTGTATTCAATCTCCTTTCATCCATTCCTTTGATCTTGTTGTTGTTGCTAAGACTGTCCCTGCCAGGCCACCGTATGGCTCATGGTCAGCTCCAACAGCAGTCGTCGACTATAAAACAACAACCAGTCTGATATAAAATATATCATGTAATAATAAACCAGCCTGTAGTCATGTGACATGCTCATACTCCACCGTCCACCGCTAGTCACCGGCCTGAGTGGACTTAGACACATGCCGCCGTGCACGCCGTACACACACACACACACACACACACACACACACACACACACACACACACACACACACACACACACACACACACACACACACACACACACACACACACACACACACACACACACACACACACACACACACACACACACACACACCCTCGGAATCACCATGGTCTTACCTTCAATCAATGCTCCTTCGGATTGCTTTCGGGATTATCAGGTTTCGATACAAAAGAACTGGAAGGATGTCTTTCCTTCCTTCTTTCATACATTTTTCTTCTTAACTTTTTTCTGTTCTCTCCTTTATTTTTCTGATTTTGTTTCTCTTTATGTCTATCGTTTTTTTTTTCGTTTCTTCTATCTTTTTTCTTTCCCTCTTTCTTTTGTTTTCAATACAACTCTTTTCTTTCTCTCTTTCTCTTTCTCTATTTTTCTTTCACCCTCTCTCTCTCTCTTTCTCTTTCTGTAGACCAAGCAGGAGTAAACAAGGGGTGGTGGGTTTTCACTTACAGTATAAGTTGCAAATCAACTAATCCTCGCATTACATCAATACTGATGTGTGATTTGTGTTTATATGGATTTCATCTCACTTTCAACCTCCTCACACAGCGTTGAATATTTCAGTATTTGTCCTTCTCTGGTAGATGCTCAGTAGAGCCCCTTGTGTTCAACAATGCTCACCTTTGACCTATTATACATGTTGGACAGAAAACACGGTGGACCGACTCCCTCTGAACCCAGCTGGCGGTGTTTGAACTTTGAGGAAACCAAGCGTGAAAAAACAACCGGGAAGTGTGGACGAACCGATGACAGGTGGACGCGCACACACACACACACAATACAAACAAAATACCCACAACCACACACACAATAGACACACACACACACGGCATGTACCGCAAAGGAGAACTCGCGCATGCGTTTGTGTAGCGAGAGACGTATTGTAGTGTGAAAGCACCAAGTGACTAGAGTTCCTTGGATCACATGGGGAGCCCAGGGGCTGCTGTTACCACTGGGTTCTTTGCTGTTCCAGACTTCTTAAAATAGATGGAAATATACGTTATAACTTGTAGAAGATTATAAATACAGAATTATGATCCACGCCCTCATCTGACCTTTGTAATGTGACCTTAGCTAAAATGTATTTTAAAACATTTTGTTCTTAAACTGCTTTTTTTCTTCAAATGTGACTAGGGACAGTGGAGTTTTTAGTCAATCTTCAAAACTAATCTATATCCCTCAATATTGACCAGATAGAAAATAGGTTCTGTTTTGGAGTGGACATGTGTTGGTGTGTGTGTGTGTGTGTGTGTGTGTGTGTGTGTGTGTGTGTGTGTGTGTGTGTGTGTGTGTGTGTGTGTGTGTGTGTGTGTGTTTACTTGTTATCAGTCATACGCTGACCTCTGACCACAAAAGTCCTTCTCGCTTGCGTCCCATTTGCCACCTCATCTCAGGACAATTGTGCGCTTGTGTGTGTGTGTGTGTGTGTGAGAGAATGTGTGTGAATACACACCTGTTTGTTGTAAACAACTGTTGTTCCACCAAGCCTCACCTAAGAAAATATCCACTCTCTTTCTCTCTTTCTTTCTCTCTCTCTCCCTCTCTCAATCTCTCCCCAGCTCATCAGTTATCCTTCGCCCACCCTCTCCCTCTGTCTCCCTCTCTCCCCTGGGCAAACATCGGTCTTGTATTGCATGGTGATGGTCAGGCTGGGTCCACTGATGTGGTGCTGAAACACTATGGCCGCCTCTGCTCCTCCATCAACACTGAGGTCATCTGGCAGATTAGGAAAAAGCCCTATGTTTAGTTTGTGTGTGTGTGTGTGTGTGTGTGTGTGTGTGTGTGTGTGTGTGTGTGTGTGTGTGTGTGTGTGTGTGCGTGCGTGCGTGCGTGTGTGTGTGGGCGTGCGCGTGTGTGTGTGTGTGTGTGTGTGCGTGCGTGCGTGCGTGTGTGTGGGCCTGCGCGTGTGTGTGTGCGTGCGTGGGTGTGGGTGTGTTTGCGCGTCGGTGTGTGTGGGTGTGGGTGTGTTGCAACTCTCTCCCCGTCTCACCAACATCGGTAAACGTTGATATGTCTTGTTTGAAAATGTGTACTTGTATGGGATGTGACCAAGGTGAGACAAGAACAGTGTAGAACAAGGTGAGACAAGAACAGTGTAGAACAAGGTGAGACAAGAACAGTGTAGAACAAGGTGAGACAAGAACAGTGTAGAACAAGGTGAGACAAGAACAGTGTAGAACAAGGTGAGACAGGGAACAGTGTAGAACAAGGTGAGACAAGAACAGTGTAGAACAAGGTGAGACAAGAACAGTGTAGAACAAGGTGAGACAAGAACAGTGTAGAACAAGGTGAGACAAGAACAGTAGAACAAGGTGAGACAAGAACAGTGTGGAACAAGGTGAGACAAGAACAGTAGAACAAGGTGAGACAAGAACAGTGTAGAACAAGGTGAGACAGGGAACAGTGTAGAACAAGGTGAGACAAGAACAGTGTAGAACAAGGTGAGACAAGAACAGTGTAGAACAAGGTGAGACAAGAACAGTGTGGAACAAGGTGAGACAAGAACAGTGTAGAACAAGGTGAGACAAGAACAGTGTAGAACAAGGTGAGACAAGAACAGTGTAGAACAAGGTGAGACAAGAACAGTAGAACAAGGTGAGACAAGAACAGTGTGGAACAAGGTGAGACAAGAACAGTAGAACAAGGTGAGACAAGAACAGTGTGGAACAAGGTGAGACAAGAACAGTGTAGAACAAGGTGAGACAAGAACAGTAGAACAAGGTGAGACAAGAACAGTGTGGAACAAGGTGAGACAAGAACAGTGTAGAACAAGGTGAGACAAGAACAGTGTAGAACAAGGTGAGACAAGAACAGTGTAGAACAAGGTGAGACAAGAACAGTGTAGAACAAGGTGAGACAAGAACAGTAGAACAAGGTGAGACAAGAACAGTGTGGAACAAGGTGAGACAAGAACAGTGTGGAACAAGGTGAGACAAGAACAGTGTGGAACAAGGTGAGACAAGAACAGTAGAACAAGGTGAGACAAGAACAATGTAGAACAAGGTGAGACAAGAACAGTGTAGTGGTACGGGGGTTCAATCCCGTCTACAGCCTAACCTGCAGACAACCTTGAGCAAGATGTCCTAACCCCTACCTGCTCCTTAATGACCTGCATCAGAATTCACCATTAGTCACTTTGGCTAATGGCACCAGCTAAATGACTAAATAGTCAACAGAATGTGATGTAAATTAATTAAATGTATTTACCTCACTAGACCACACATTATTAAAGCTAACATTATTACCTCACTGGGCCTGACAGTATTAGAGCTAATACCAGTTCTAACTAGTTTCTGCTCACAGATAGAGTGGTCAAAACAATGCCATGAGCGTTAAACTGTCTGAGATAAACCAGACCCTATAGGCGTGACTTCTTTACCATGCCATCCGTACCAATATGTACTACAGAATGTACTTTGTCCCACAGACGCTTCATGAACCTCCTCCAGAGTGCATGCCCATTTACCTTGTATCTCTGAATAAACCATGTGTTGAACCTTTACCACTCTCTGAGTCATAGCCCGATATCATACCAGAGGCAAGCATAAGAAACCACGCTTCATCAAATGCTTGCTGTGAAGGACGGGCATTGTATATTTTTGTACATAAAGTGACTGCAAATGTGTTCAGAAGTTGCCCCTTAATTATTCTTTGCTTGCGAGCACATCATCAGAACCATCATCAGATCCAGCGATACAACAAATAATAAACTGAAGAGGTTTTCCATTAAGGAATTGATTGTTTGATCAGCAATCAATAAAATCGATCTATCTATATATCTACCTACTCATCCATCCCCCACTCTCTCTCCCTCTCTCTCTCATCCACTCTCTCTCCCTCTCCCACTGTCACTTCGTCATCTCCAGCTTCGCCTCCTTCCTTCTTTTCATAACCAAATAATTTTTCTTTTATAAATGTTCCATCCTCCCGCGCTCCCGGGTCACGATGAGGCAGGCTGGGACACTCTCACCCTATACTATGAAGCGTTCACACAATCTTAGAACACTATATATCTTTTCTCACAACTTTCTTAGACATAACTCGCATTGAAAAACAGACACAGACCCACAAAAAGACAGAGACAGGCCGTAAACAGGAGCTCACACAAACAAAAACACACACTCACATACACAGTGAGTGAATAAAAAGAGGTTCCGGTTCAAGATCTTACAGCAAACATCACACAATGTCCTCTCTCTCTCTCTCTCTCTCTCTCTCTCTCTCTCTCTCTCTCTCTCTCTCTCTCTCTCTCTCTCTCTCTCTCTCTCTCTCTCTCTCTCTCTCTCTCTCTCTCTCTCTCTCTCTCTCTCTCTCTCTCTCTCTCTCTCTCTCTCTCTCTCTCTCTCTCTCTCTCTCTCTCTCTCTCTCTCTCTCTCTCTCTCCTCCCCCTCCCACCGTCCCTCCCTGTGCCTCTATGTCTCTCAGCCCTCCCTCTCTCTGGGAAAAAAGGGGCCACTTACTGCATTTCCTCGGTAGCTGCTGTCAGAAGGCATCAGCACCACTGTGAGGAGGACAGTTAAATCTGTCAGCAGACCTTTGCGGTCTGCGGTAGTGATTGGACTCCCTTCAGGAAGAGAGGCTTTCGCATTCACACACATGCTCAACGTATCTCGCAGAGAACTGCGAAATAAATTTTGATTGAGATGCAATTTGGGTTTGTTATAGGGCCTGAAGAATACTGTTTGTGTGTGTGTGTGTGTGTGTGTGTGTGTGTGTGTGTTCAGAATAGCAATCAGAAGGTGAGAGGAGGAGATGACATGTGACCACATGTCATGTGACCACACGTTTACTGGGAAGACAAAGAGGTAGGGACAGAGAGAGAGAGAGGTTTTGACAGAGTGTGTGAGAGAGAGAGATCAAGAAAGATCTTAAATAAAGCAAGAACACATACACACATATACACACACAACCAAACCAAGGTATTACGTGAATGAAAGCTTTCAAGGTTGTTACATGTTTCAAACTGGGTTTAGACATTCTGTCTGCTCTTCACACTAAGGAGGGAGAAGAGATCCTGGCGGCATGTATGCGTGTGTCTGTGTGTGTGTGTGTGTGTGTGTGTATACTTAAGTACACACAATTCACACACACAAATAGCCAGATGTGGGAAGCTCACATTACAGGGATTCATTGACACCCTCTGATGTGAGCACAGACACACACAGGGATAAAACAAAACAGCACAATGCCAAATAATTGTTTTGTTTTCCGAGCTCAATTCAAAGTGTGTCATGGAGGTCATCAACAGGGCGGATGTGTTTGAAGACTGTTGATTTAAAAACGACATCAACATTGACGATAGCAGGATAGAGTAGTGGCTAGTTTCCCAGCAGAATGATACTGGGTTCGATCCCCAACGTCCAAAGTCTACCTAATCGCTACCTGCTCCTTCATATATCTGGATTCACTGTGAGTCGCCTTGGATAAAAGCATCTAATACATATCTAAATAGTATGCTACAATGGGTGGCACTTTGAAATAACTGCAATTTTGAAGCATAAATAAAGCAGTACTAAATACAGAATTCCTAAATGTTGAACAAGCACTCGCATGCTTGTCGCGTGTTGTTTGTTCGTCGTTGGAAGGGTGGAACAGATGTTTTGATGAAGAGGAACTGCAGCAGTGAAGTGATTCTTGTCGAATGCCTCGGACAGACGTTGGAAACGAATAAAAATTTGTTTTTTAGCAAAGATGTGGCAGATGTTTGGAAAGGGGATGGTGAGATGCATGATGGGACAAGATTGTCTTTACATCTGTTCTTTGGTAAAAAACTAAAAACAAGGACACCCCAAGTCACTCCTACTTCTTTACTTCTTATTTGTTTGTCTAGATTAACTTGGCGCAACAACAATGTTATGGGTCAGGATCATGTATTTTGTAAGACACACACAGATACAAACACACACAGATACACACACACTCAGATACACACACACACACACACACACGCAGATACACACGTATGCACGCACGCATACTCAACCATACATCCATATTCTATGGAACAACAATGTATTTTAAACTTTAAACTCATGGAAAACCCCTTCTTACATTTCACCAAGTATAAAGTATAAAACGCGGACACATCCCTATACTATGAAGCGTTCGCACAATCTTAGAATACTATATTTTTTCTCACAACTTTCTTAGACATAACTCACATCGAAAAATAGACACAGACACACAAAAAGACAGACAGGCCATACACAGGAACTCACACACACAAAACACACGCACGTACACGCACACACACACAGTGAGAGAGTGGTCATTCAACAGCTCATTGACATCTGCAGAGTCAGAGTCAGAGTCAGAGTCAGAGTCAGAGTCAGAGTCAGAGTCAGAGTCTCTCTCTCTCTCTCTCTCTCTCTCTCTCTCTCTCTCTCTCTCTCTCTCTCTCTCTCTCTCTCTCTCTCTCTCTCTCTCTCTCTCTCTCTCTCTCTCTCCCTCTCTCTCCCTCTCTCTCCCTCTCTCTCCCTCTCTCTCCCTCTCCCTCCCTCTCCCTCCCTCCCTCCCTCCCTCCCGGATTTATGGACTATCACCTCTGTCGCCCCGGGTTACGACCGGCAGCATCGCAATGAATTTGTTCCACTAGCTCACACATCACATCGTTTCCAGTCCTCCAACGTGTCCTGAGTCACACACAAACCCAGAAGAAAAACGTCTTGCGCCATTTGATCCTTGGTTATTTATTTATCAGTACTGATTAACTTTTATATTTTTATATTACCACTGATGAGCTGGAGGGGCAGTCCACCAGTATTACGAATTTAACGTCTGTACTTTACCGGGTGATTTCATGCAGCTGATTAAAGGGACTAAATGTAGGATTTTTATGTGCGCAATCGCTTTGAATTGTTCATTTATTAAACAGGTGGTAGCTTAACTCCAGAAAATGTGTCCTTCCTCGACTCTCTGCTTTGATCGGAACAGCCTGTGGGCGGATTTCTGAAAACTGGGATGTTTTGTCCGTGGAAAAGGAGTGAAGGGATGTAAAGCACAGATAGTGGCAAAGATGTCTGGACTTTCATAACTTTTTAATCTGTAAAACCTTTATTTGTTATTATTACTAACATAAGTTTAGAGCTCGCACTCCAGTGCTCTGAATGCAGTTCACTCACCAAAGGGGCCGGTAACTTTAAGGATGAAGTTTAATTTGTGGGGAAATTTGTGTTAAAATAAAACTGAGGAGCTGAGGAGAGCTGACTGCGTACATAAGAAAACATTGCGATACCGTCAAACTGCAAGAACCAAGAGCCGAGCACAGACAGCATGTTAGACAAACACACACGCATGCTTGAGCAGACATGCATACACTCAACCACACAAACACCCATTCTCACATTACCTATCTACAATAAGACATATATACCCACATAAACACACACACACACACAGCTTTTTGCATACACACAAGATTACGTGTGGAATGATGAAACAAATTAATATTCAAACTTTGGTACACACACACCCAAGCATGCACAAACACACACACACACACACACACACACACACACACACACACACACACACACACACACACACACACACACACACACACACACACACACACACACACACACACACACACACACACACACACACACACACACACAGGTAATGCAGTCTTTTATTCATATCCAATCTTCCCTTTGAATCATTTTAATGGCTCACTGTAGTTAAAGTGAACCTATATTTAATCTTGAATATCGCATTCAACAACAGTTAAGAGGCCTTCGGGCTATTCTGTTGACTAGTATGTGTCTTGTGTAACCGACATTATTCACAGAGATAGAGTTTCAAACTTTGTATTTTTCCAAGGCAAGCAGCGTCTCGAGTGTGAATGAGGTTTAATGTTTAATGTATACCGGTATTTCTCAGGTCATTCGCGATGATCTGGGATAAGCTAGAAGTGTAGTGTTTCTAGCCAACAACAACCTTTTTTTTTACCGAAAGACGGAGGGAGAGAAAAATCTCAAAATAAGGACTTCAGGGCACAGGAGTGGAAGTCTGAAAGGCTGCTCGGGACAAAGGTGATGGGCAGATCTGGAAAGAGAACAAGGGAAGAAATTTGACGGTACTTGTCCCTGTATGCGTGGCAGTATTGAGTAACCTCCAGAGGAAGGAGTCCGCGAAGGGACAGGTTAGATAAATACACCAATCTTTCTCATGAAATATTATTCACCAGTGGTCGTACCTTGGCGACTGCCTTGCTATTTCCCCCAGTATCTTGTGTCCAGCGTATGTGCGCTCCCAGTGTTTCGGTTCCCCCAGACTTACAGGGCCCTAAAGCTGAATGTTGGATGCTTCATTCTGAATGTTTGCGCCGGTTCTCCACTATTCTGCATGGCGAAAGAACAGCTATGAGTCAGATGTGGAATAGGATGGTCAAGGAGTGTTTAGGGGGACTCCTAGCCAAAAGGTTCTGGGTTCAAACCCCCAATGTCCACAGTCTACCTTTAGGCATACTTGAGTAAGATGCCCTGACACCAACCTGCTCCTGTAATGACATGTATCTTTAAAGATTCACTGAAAGTCGGTTTGGATGAAATCACTAAAGCCTGGCGCACCATATATGTACATGTGTGGTAAATGTCACAGGATGAATGTGAGTGGGCAAGCTGCATGTATGGTGAATGTTTGACCCCGGTCTCCTCTCTCTCTCTCTCCGAGACGCAGGGTGCTAACCTTCTAAGATGTCTGGAGAACGTCCATATTCACTAGCGGTCCAGCGAGACCTTCTAATCCCACAGCGGTCAGCTTGCAGAACAACGAGCCTCAGTGATTAAATTATGCATGAGGTAGGAGAGGAGAGGAGAGGAGAGGAGAGGAGAGGAGAGGATGAGTAGGAGTAGAAGTGAGGAGAGGAGAGGAGAGGAGTAAAGGGGAGGAGAGGAGTAGAGGAGAGAAAAGGAGAGGAAAAGAGGAGAGGAGAGGACATGTCATGCCATTTACACTCACAGGCACTCAAAATACACACACACATTTGTGGTAGTCACAGACACGCAGCAAGCACATGCACACACATACACACACACACACACACACACACAAAGTGTATTCACACACATACACATAAAGTATATTTACAAACCCTCTAAAGGAAGCAAATGTTTTTTTTGGTCTGCCATCTACCTGTATGAATCAATGCGTAAGATGCCCCCTAGCCCCTACCTGCTCCTTTATAACATGTATATTCACTGCAAGTCGCTTTGGATAAAAGTGTCTTCTTAATGGAAATTGAATTGTCTTGGTACTCCACAGTTCATCCATTGGCTGTCTGTTGCTCCTCGTATTTGATTGGATAGTATTTATTAGTTTGGGGATTGAGTGTGGGCATTAGATTGGTATGGATCGTTTGTTCGGTTGCAGGAACGTCTTCGAATACGTGTAATTATTATTCAGAAGTGGGGTGACGGGACCAGAGTACTGGAAGACGTCATTGGTGGACATAACTTAAATACAAAAACACAAACGTATATGTACACACACACACACCCGTATATGTGTACACACACACGCATACTTACACCCACACACACGTATATGTACACACACACACACGCATACTTACACACACACACACACACACCCGTATATGTGTACACACACACACGCATACTTACACACACACATACACACACACGTATATGTACACACACACATGCATTCTTACACACACACACACACACATATATATGTACATACATTCATACACACACACACTCTTGAATGCAAATATCGGGCATCGCGCAACTTATATCTTTGATTTCACGGACCGATACACATGCAAACAATTTATTCCAGTCAAACATAGACAAATTATTTCCCACACCGAAACATATGCACAGTGTGCCAACCCAGCACTAAAAGGTCAGTGCATTTCTAATAAATGAGCACAGGGTCAACGCTCAGTAAGAAAAGGCAATGCTGTACACAAAGGACTTCATGAATTAATAATGGACGGGGTTATCGGCAGGCAAACCCATACTCTGTCCTTGTGTTTAATGTGTGTGAGATGAGCCACTTCAGGCTCAACATATTGATCACTTGTGGTCTTTCTCACGCAAGAAAACGTGAGAAAGACCACATCAGTCTTGTCTTTGGTATTCGCTCTTTCGCTTTTTATACATTGATTTTACATTTAACATTTGGACGATCGAAGGTCTTACGCATTTTGTTATTGACTGTTGTTGGAAATGTCTTTAAAATGTGACTTTGTGTTTCCCTGCCATTGCGAAGAACTCTACAGGGTCAAGGCTTCTATAGCCTACAGGTCAACTTTGCCTTTGCCTTTGCATCAGAATGAGTCCCCGGGCAATCTGTCCACGTACCCGCCGGCCCGGATTAAAGCCATAGGTGTGAGGGCTTCCAGAAGGCAATTACACATAAACCACATTGAGGGGTGTCCGGTCACGCATTACGACCCCATTGTCTCTGACCGTATCGTTCCAGGACGCATTCGTCTTCCGCGAGGGATGGTTGGCCGGGCCTTTGTTGTCGTTGAAACCCGCCACTCGACTCCGCCCCTGAGGACTGGTGTTGTCTGTGTGTTGCAGAAACCTGTGATAAAATGTACAAATGGGTTACTAATGAGATGTAGGAAACGTTCCTTGAGAAATCCTTTCTTACTTTAATAACGTTTTCAATCCAATATGCAATTAGTTGGGAAAAGCTTTTGTTAATGCAGTTATTTGTACCACTTATTCACTTGTAAATCATCCCATGGCAATGGTTTAGGGTTTTACTCATACGTGGTCATTTGCACCACTCGTACGTACTGAGTACCAAGTCCGAACAAAGCTGATGTCCTTCTAAGTCCCTAGCCAAGATACCAGGTCCTGTCTTAAGCCGTGGCTAAACAGAGATTGTCATTAGGAATCGGTTGAGCCAACAGCTTCCCTTCATCATC
This sequence comes from Lota lota, assembly GCA_026745465.1. Lineage (NCBI taxonomy): Eukaryota > Metazoa > Chordata > Actinopteri > Gadiformes > Lotidae > Lota > Lota lota. The sequence goes on from JACYXH010000249.1 coordinate 1,265,807, forward strand.
CCAAAGGAGGGCAAGGACAGAGGGTAGTCTGTCGGGTACACAAAGGATTACTTTACTTTATTCAGAGTTGGCTGCTGTGGATAAAAGCCTAAAGGTCCCTGTAAAATATACCTGGTATGATTCTTTGTGACCTCATAAATCCCAATCAAAATACTAAGTCTAAATAATCCTTTTGACCTCATAAGTCACTGTCAGACATAAACAGGGAATTGATTTCCTCCCAAGTCCCTGTCAAAGATATGATGTCTAAATAGTCATTGTGTCTTCATAAGTGTCCAACCTACAAGTCTGAGTATATTCATTGTGACCTCATGAGTCATTGTCAAAGAGACTAAGTCTAAAGAGTCGCAGTGACCTCTTAAATCCCTCTCAAATGTCAAATGTCTTCATAAGTGTCTGGCAAACATACTAGGTATGAGTAGTCACTGTGACATCATCAATACCTTTCATAAATACCAAGTGTAAACAGTCTAAACAGAAACAGAACATTAGTTGTGACACAAGTCCCTGTCAAAGACACTTTCCAACATAAGCGGTCTCAGGAGTATTTGCTACCTCAAAGTCCTTGTCGAACATCTTCCCTGGTCTAAGAAGTCATTGCTTGTTAAACATTCCAGTTGTCAATGTCCTCACAAGTCCCTCTGTGCAGGTGTGGAGGAACCCCTAAAAAAGCACGGCATCTCCATGTATTCCCAAAGAGATGTCAAAGAAAGGGGCATCAAAAACGAACTCTGCCAACACAACACTGTGTGTGTTGGCACGCGGTTCTCTTTGCGTTGGCTAACACACACGCTAGTTCACCTCTTTCGCTGTCTTTCCGGGGATCAAGGCGAATCGTCTGTCAAAGCCTTATTGTTATTGGTAAAAACGCATGTGTGACTGAAGTAGAGTAGGTTTTTTCTGTGGCGACCATTGCACACAATAGGAATACATTGGATTTACATTACTAGCACAGGAGATATTTCATATCAATTCAAGTCCGGGAGGTGAGTGAACGAAGCAACGATGGGCGTTTCAGCACCGTGGTCTATCTGACACCCGTTGCATGTGTGATATCTATATATCTCTCTCTCTCTCCCTCATTCTCCCCTTTCTCTCTGTCATCACCTATCCGTCATCTATCTATCGACAGTCTTAGTTGCAAAGCATCGATGTCTTTTACCATTCAGAAGTACGTACTTGCAGAAGGGCTGCTATGCATTCGTGGCCAAAACTAAAACTCTTTCAGGTAACATCATTTATGATTCGGAGTGACTTCCGAGCCGTCTTTTCAGACGCACTTCAGAGTTGCCCTGCTGAAGGGCCCTTAGGTTGCTTGCACCCCTGGCTCCCTCCTAGTGAGTCTCTACAACCACCATGGGGGTCCTCCTTGCCCTCCAGGGACGTCTGGAGTGACATCCAGCTGGTCGCGACACCATCTGGTCATCACACTCGCGTCGAAGCAGCTCTAGACGAGAACTCGTACGACAGAGATGAGATGAAAGTAAATACTGATAGAGAGAAAGGAAGAAAACTAAAAAGAAAACTAGAAAGGAACTAACTCCCAGCTGAAAGGTTCTTGGTTCAATCCCCAATGTCCGCAACCCAGCAGACTACAGCGCAACCTGTGGTCATCCTTGAGCAAGACGACGCCACCTAGCCCTTATCCGCTCCTCCTGATCATGCATCTGAATTCACTGTAAGTCACTTTGAATACAAATGTCTGCTTAGTGACTTAATCAAATGCATGAATGCGCGCAAACATTTAGGGTTATTCTAATGACTTATCTAACTGGATTTACACATTGTACCTAATACTATGTTGCTGGACCATCGATCAGCATGAATTCAAGGTAATGTGCCATTATAAAATACGTTTTATGTCATACAATTGGATGGTTAAACTAAGAATTACGCTAGACCAGAACACAAAATCCATGAAGGCGTTGGAAGAGCTATAGAGAGAGACAGAGAAAGATAGAGAGAAAAAGAGAGATAAAGAGTGAGGTTGAAGGATGAGACAAATTGGAATTGATACTTGAAAGTATATTTCCTCTCTTTCGTTAATAAAACTGTCCTTCTCTTCCTATCTCTTTTTATCAATCTCCATCCCTCTCACACTCTCTTTCTCCCCCTCATTCCATCTATCTCTCGGTCTCTCTCTTGCTCTCCCTCTCACTCTCTCTGTGTCTCTCTCATCCTCACATACCTCTCAGACCTCTCCATTTCTTTCCCTTTCCCCCTCCCTCACTCTGAGATCACCAAAGAGTAATTGGTTCACATCGATGAACCCACGTCTCTTGTCTCTGTTGTGTGAAGCCAACAGGTGCTGGAAGGTTCTGGAGGGCCTCTCCACGAGCTCACGTTGCCGTGGCGTTGAGGAGAGTATGCTGGGAATGTAAATAAGTGTTTGTATCATTTGTAACTATAACAACGACCCGAGAGGTGATGTTATGCTATGCTGTATCATTTGGGGACACACGCTTACAGACACACACAGACCACAGGCAAGCACACAAACACACCACCCACCCACACACACACACACACACACACACACACAGAGACCACAGGCAATCACACACATACATACACACACACACTTAAACACACACATACCACAGGCAAACACACTCACACACACACACACACACACACCATTGGCAAACACACACACAAACACACACATACACACATACACACTGACACATATGCAGACCAATGACAAACACAAAAAACCACACACACAAACACACACTCTAATATGCACACGCATACACAAATACACACACACATTCCATAGGGAGATAATGATGATGGTCTGGATATCATCTCTGTTCTCTAAAGAGATCATAATTCATCGGTCATTGCCAGGAGACCATTTTCTCTATCAGAATATCCTTGGTGGCCCGCGGAGCAACGCTAAATTAAACTGTTACAACTGACACACGAACTGTGACGGGTGCGTTACGCGTGTTGCTCTACTGCCCCTCACTGGCCGGAAGTAAAATACACGAGGATCAATACGATTTATGTACGTCAATATTATTATTATTAAGTTGCGCTCCAAATCTCATTATATTGTCTTTAAGTTATTAGATGTAGTCAGCTTTTCATATTCATATTCGTTAGAACATTATATAAAGAAAACGACAACTTATTTCATATAATCAATAGAACTGTAAATGTAACTTTGAAGTGCTTTAAACCTGTAAGCCATTGAGAACCTATACCAAGATAAAAAGCAGATACATCCTGGCAAGGCTGATTGTGGAGCAGTTGGATGCAAAGAATCTCATCTGTCTAGTGATGGAAGGTGCAGACCGTTCCCACGTTTATAGTGTGGCCTGCTCTCTCGGCCCAGCAGAAAGAAATCTCCCTTAATAAATATATATTTATGTTTTGTTATGTGTAATTTCTTTCACATTGACATGTGACTCGCCTTTTCTTTTGCTAAATTCCGCCACTATTCCTTCATGTATGATCTTTGACATTTAACCTTTTTATTATGTGCGTCATAAAATGTTTCACATTGACTATTTCCTATTTTTATACTCCACTTTACTTTATAAATTTATAAACAATATATTTCTTAATTTTCTTCTTCGTATTGTCTATTTCCTGTTTCAAATGTTGTGCATTATGTTAAAAACAAATTTGCTTCTGCCTAAGTGGTATGTGATATGCAAATAATTTGCCCTGATGGATAGCTCGGATATCTCTGAGCTATGTAGATAGTTAGAAAATCATTTTTTCCACTATTTTCATCCCCACTACCCCAACAGTTGGCTCAATGTGGACTACCCCTCCAATCAGAGCAGCGCCAGATATGCACTCTGCTCTGTTCCCATCAATCAATCAGTTCAATGTAGTGTCAGGAGAAGCCACTGCACATCCAGTCCACTTCCTCTGCATTTACACCATGTGAACAGAGGTGACAACAGAATTACACAGAGAGACAGAGAGAGAGAGACAGAGAGAGAGAGAGAGAGAGAGAGAGAGAGAGAGAGAGAGAGAGAGAGAGAGAGAGAGAGAGAGAGAGAGAGAGAGAGAGAGAGAGAGAGAGAGAAAGAAAGAAAGAAAGAAAGAAAGAAAGAAAGAAAGAAAGAAAGAAAGAAAGAAAGAAAGAAAGAAAGAAAGAAAGAAAGAAAGAAAGAAAGAAAGAAAGAAAGAAAGAAAGAAAGAAAGAAAGAAAGAAAGAAAGAAAGAAAGAAAGAAAGAAAGAAAGAAAGAAAGAAAGAAAGAAAGAAAGAAAGAAAGAAAGAAAGAAAGAAAGAAAGAAAGAAAGAAAGAAAGAAAGAAAGAAAGAAAGAAAGAAAGAAAGAAAGAAAGAGAGAGAGAGAGAGAGAGAGAGAGAGAGAGAATTTCATTTGTTGAGTGAGATGTTTGCTTTCCTAACTGGGTCTAAACAAACAAGACGTGTATTATCTCATCCTCTCACCTTGCTTTGATCTATTGTATTTGTATGTGGATGTGCGTGCATGCGTGTGTGTGTGCGTGCATGCCTGTATGTGTGCGTGTGTGGGTGTGTGTGTGTGCATGCCTGTGTGTGGGTGTGTGTGTGGGTGTGTTTGTGGATGTGTTTGTTTGCCCTCTAAATCAATTCCTGTCATTTTAATGGTGTATTAAGATCTCACATCTGTGACGAGAAAATAAACAAGAGGAATGGATGGATGGGAGAGAGAGAGAGTCAGACAGATTGATAGATAAATCATTTCACCTTAATATTAAAGGGGTCTATTTAAACAGATCACACGTTTCATCAATTATTAATTGCCCATTCATCCTTCACACCCATGACACGTCCCATCAGCATCTGTTTTTCTTTCAAATCAAATCATTATAACACTTTTTTGACCATGGGGTCAATTATTAGATGAGAATGCATGCAAAAAAAATCTGTACGACCAAGTCACAGCAAACCCCTGCTCAATTCACATTCTACTGCCTGGATGCCAACACCATATGTTGATATCTTAGCTAATTGATTCCTTTAATTGATTCAATACAATTGGTATCTACCAGAACCTGATTGACTAGTCCAAACATCAAATCATCCTTGAGAAGCAGGATGTTATAGGGTAAAGGGTGAGTACGATGGGTATAGGTAGGTTAAATTAAATGGTGTAAAATAAACTGACTGCTTTAGGAGGAATAAAGCATGCCAACTGTCATACAAATGATCAGTTTCACTGATTGCATCATCAAGTTCCAGTAGGCGGGCTCAACATTCCAACCAATAGGAACACCGTTTCCCAAGCAGAAGGCTTTTGCTTCCATCCATTATAAGTCCAATGCAATCCTGAAGGAGCCAATCAAATCGATGGAAAACCTAAGGTTTTTGTCATGGCCGAGTGCCTGCTCTATGATCCTGATCTGTACAGTTAAGGTTTAAAATATTCAAAGCTGGTAATAGTTCAAAAGATTTACTAATTAATTCAATGACTTATTAATGACCTAAGAATTTAGTAACTGGTTAATTTGGAGTGTGTGTGTGCCTGTGAGTGTCTATGAGTGTGTGTGTGCGTGTGTTTGCCTCTGTGTGTGTGTGTGTGTGTGTGTGTGTGCATGGGTGGATAGATGTGTGTGTGTGTGTCTATTTTTGATAAGGCACATTAATCATCTCTGTCACGGCGTTGTAGCGATATGATATGAATAGAAGGGGCGACCGGCAGACAACCCTAATGATAAATACAGACTGTCACTCTCATAATTGTAATTATGTGAGCAGCTTTTTGCCGCTGCAAAAACAGTTTGTCATTCTTTGTTAATGGCCGTTGCACCGGCGATGTTGAAGAGAGAGAGAGAGAGAGAGAGAGAGAGAGAGAGAGAGAGAGAGAGAGAGAGAGAGAGACACACAGACAGACAGACAGACAGACAGACAGACAGACAGACAGACAGACAGACAGACAGACAGACAGACAGACAGACAGACAGACAGACAGACAGACAGACAGACAGACAGACAGACAGACAGACAGACAGACAGACAGACAGACAGACAGACAGACAGACAGAGAGAGAGAGAGAGAGAGAGAGAGAGAGAGAGAGAGAGAGAGAGATGTTTAAAGGTGAAAGGAGAGAGATAATTGGTACATCGGTATGAATGATTGGGACAGAATCGGTTTGGGTCCAAAAGGACGGCCTTAATGTTTATCCACCACCACAATTCTGCACTCTAGCGGATTTCTAGCGGAACAGACAGTGATTTATTGTACAGGAGATGTTCTCATATCTGGCCAAAATGACTTTGATTTGATCGCAGACTTTGTTTGACGAAGGCAGTGACAGTGATTTTTATGACAAATATATGAGGTTTGCTAATGAGTTGAAAAGACACTCGATGCAGCTGTGGACTCGTGGTGTGGAATAGAATATATGAAACAGAATGGAATAAAATGGAACAGAACATACTAGTATGGAATAAGTATAATATCCCCCCTCCCACCCACTCCTTCCCCCAGTGACTGAAACCCAATTCGTTGTCTCTGTACTTGTACTCTGCACAATGACAATAAGGTTGAATCTAATCTAATCTAATCTAATAATAGAATAGAACGGAATGGAAGAGAATAAGCAGAGTAGAATATAGTAAAACAGAATAGCATGGAATAGAATAGAACAGAATATATACTACATAGAATGTAATAGAATATCATACATATCTTTGTGGCCTGATTTAATAACTGCTTAATCCACTGTATTTTTTACATTAAACATAAAGCCTTCCTGTTTGTTGAGTGTCTTTATTGAAAATATAGGCTACTGTTTGTCTGTCTGTCAGCCTGCCTGTCTGTCTGTCTGTCTGTCTGTTATGTCAAAGAAGATGACAAGAAGCAAGATTGAAATAAATAGTTTTGCGCTCTAGGAAAGACCCCCAGGTTCTCTTTCACACACACACACACACACACACACACACACACACACACACACACACACACACACACACACACACACACACACACACACACACACACACACACACACACACACTTCAGTCTGACAGTCAGTTAGGACTGTGAGGTTATTTTGGGGGTCTGCCTCCAAAGCAGCTGTCATTCCTGCAAGACCCTCCCCTCTCATGCTGTCTTTCTAACCTCCCTCGCTCTCCTTCTCTTCCCCGCCTCTCTCTCTCTCTACCTCTCTTTCTCTCTCACTCTGTTCTCTCTCTTCTTCGGTCCGCAACGCTGCTGGTTTTGTTGGTACGTACCACGCACGCTTCTAGGCTACTGTCTTTATTCCTGTAGATTGTGGATTTATCTGTTATCGATCTGTTTGGTGATTGGTTTTCTGATTTGTTCTTCACTTCTTGGCACACCTCTAGGGCTGTCATGTGTGTGTGTGTGGGGGGGGGGAGCTGGTAAGACTTAGCTTTAAGTCTTAGTAACTTTTTACTGAGTTTTTATGCGATGTGGCTTTCTGTCTGCCTGTCTGTTTTGTGGGTTACAACTGTGCTGTATACACAATCCTGTCAGAGTCCCCTCTCAGAGATTTAGACTTGGACCAACGGAAGACACACACATGCTTGAATCGCTGTGAGTTTTACTGTGTCAGTGCGGTCAGCTTGTAAATAAATGTGTTCTTGGTTGTCTTTTGGTGTGTCTTGGTTGAGTTTAGCTTCTAACTGACATTCCCACAGAACGGAACATGGTATGACTCTTAGAACTCTTAGAACTCTGAGAATTCTTAGAACACTTCAGCGTTCAGTAGAATTCCAATCTTAGAGTTTTCAAATCAACAACATATCACAATGAACCAACTATTTGGCTTAAAATTAGATTCAGGAAAATTGGACGCTCATGGTGTTGATGAGCAGGATAATTATTTTTAGATATGTATATATTTAGGTTTCTACATTGGTCAATCTGTAAGGTTGCCTGTGCTCTCGTCTCCAACTCACTTCTATAGATGCTTCATTGTTATGCTGTCATATTATGCTGAGTCAATATGCATTAATATGGCTAATTGATCAGCATCTTCGGTAACAATGTTAAGTAATTAATTAAATTCAAGTTTAATCTATATTCAATGAGAGAATGGAACATAAATATTCACGGGTGTGTAATATATAAAGTACATGAGGTTTACATCAACTATATCCTGTAATACAGTCGTCCCATCCCTCTGTGGTCCAAGTTTTAACTGTTGTTTATGGGATGTTTCGTTAACAGAAGTGATTGGTGTTCCGGAAGAAGGATTGTGATTGGCTGGGTGTCATGGTGGGCGGGTCTTAATGAGGGGGTGCGTGTTCGGGTATGAGGGAGGGATAGGGGCCTACAAACTGGGTGTTCTCAAACGCTGCATCTCTCTCTCTCTCTCTCTCTCTCTCTCTCTCTCTCTCTCTCTCTCTCTCTCTCTCTCTCTCTCTCTCTCTCTCTCTCTCTCTCTCTCTCTCTCTCTCTCTCTCTCTCTCTCTCTCTCTCTCTCTCTCTCTCTCTCTCTCTCTCTCTCTCTCTCTCTCTCTCTCTCTCTCTCTCTCTCTCTCTCTCTCTCTCTCTCTCTCTCTCTCTCTCTCTTCCCCCCCCCCCCTCCTCCGCATGGCACTATTTGTGTGTGTGTGCGGTGTTGATCCAAGACTGTTGACCATATTTAGACACACTCAGAATAGACAGGAACATAGCAGGTGTCATTTGACCAGTGTGTGTGTGTACAAAAAATTGTGGAGTCAGCCACTACTAAAACATTTTTTTTTTACTCATAACACAATTTTTTTGCTAATATTACTAGAATTACAATAAAGACTATATCTGGTGGTGGCTTGTGCTCCGTTTCATGGTTGACAAAGAAAGGGACTTTAATGGTTTGTTAACTGTCGCAACAGCCGCGACGACTTTTATTTTGATAAATGAAGTGTCCTTCCGGAAGTCGTGCTCTAAGAGGCGCTGGGTGACTTGACCATCAAGAATGGTGCTAACCGGTCGGGGCGCGTCCTCCTTGATAAATGTGTAATAAATGAAGATAAATAACAACCCTGACCGTATTATTCGGGGTATGAATACACTGGACGTGCTCATTAAAACTTGCAAGGGCTGCAACATGTTTGCGACAGTGAAAGAGAAAATGGGAGAGGACACAGCGCGTGTTGTGAGTCGTTATCAATAAACCATTCTATATATTATTTTTGCTTTTGCCTATAAGACATACATTGCGTATATTACCCACATACATATTGTGACATATAAACTCGTGTTTGCAGTAATCAATGAGAGGCGAGATATAATGATGACAGGCGTTACCGATTGCTCCAGAGTAACAGTTAGCCGGACGTCTCGATTTTACGCAGTATTTACGAGAACAAGCGGCTATATGTTCCCCAGATCATGTCACGGCCCGTGTCTGGTGTTTCCAACGGGATGGTAGAGGTTGGCCTCTATATATTTCTACACGTTGATAGCTGAGGATGATGATGATGATGATGATGAGCAGGAGACAGATACATGACAGGATGCAGCAGCCGGACTGCTGACGCAAACCAGCTCCCATGACGCGTATAGCCCGGCGTGTTTGTACAGGAGTGAGATCATGTATTATATAAACATGATCTGTATCGTATCGTAACGTGGCCTTGGTTTCATAGTGCCTCTCTTTCACTCCGGCTAAGTTGATAAACACACATATCTTACTTTATTGTGGTATTATTGGGTTTATAAATTCCAAACAGTCGCGGTCAGTTGCAACAGTAAATGGTATTAGGGTAATATGTGGAATCAATGTATTAATAGACAGAAATAAATACACTGGCATCAACGCACACATGCTGACATTCTTGAAAGAGTAGTCACCAGCCACACATGATTCTACTGATACTTGTGTCTATACATTGTAGGAATAGGTAGATCTCACTCACTATCTCTCTCTATCCCCCCCCCCCCCCCCCCCCCCCCCCCACCCTCCAGGACAATAATGGAGGCCGTGGTGAATGCAGCTGAGGTGCTAGCAGCCCCCCAGCCTGACGTTGAGGACGCGTGCCCAGAGGAAGGCTCTCCAATTCAGGCAGCGTCCATACCCACTATCCAGGCTCTGCTGGACCCCATGGAGGATCTGAGCCGAAAACTGGATGATATTCTGAAGACCTATGGTACCGCTGATACCGCCGTCAACCAACAGGTAGCTGTCTGTCTGCCTGGACTGTCTGTCTGTGTATCTGTCTGTACGTCTGTATAGATCCTACTGTCCGACAGTCTGTACTATCTGTCTGTGTATATATCTGTGTGTATGTTTGTCCGTCTGTCAGTCTTATCTGTCTTTCAGTCTGTCTTTCAGTCTGGCTATTTATTATTCAGATAGTTTTGTAATAAACACACCAAACAGTATGTTGGATGGCCTCTATCATGTCCTCAGGAGACTGGCAGACGTCACCAGGCTAATTTTGGCAGAACCATCAACACACCCTTATGCTGGACTGTAGCTGGTCACCTGACTATAAGACTAATAAACCTTATTTTGCTATGGAGGTCCCATTGATAGAGAGGTAGAGCAAACGTTCACTAATGTTTTTAAGGTAAAAACCATGTTAAAGTGCGTTTATACACGAGGTGCTTACAGCTAACAGAGTTGACTACAGATGATGGCGCTCACTCCTCAATTCAAACCAATTTTGTTCAGTATTGTAACAACTGTTGAGGGAAACGTCTAAAGTTTTCTTTGATTTTCTGGATTTACAAATGAGTAGTGTGTGAACCTCTCTTTGTTCAAACTTTAGTCTATGGACCCAGAACAGATGGAAGGGGAAACAGGAAGTGATGTCCCTGTCACCAAGGAGACAGGTGAGGGTGTTGCAACACACAACACTAACAAGCATGGGGATGCTTAAATCACGTGACTATATATGCGTGTTAAAATAAACAACATTTAACTCTGCAGACTCCTCTCTCTCTCTCTCTCTCTCTCTCTCTCTCTCTCTCTCTCTCTCTCTCTCTCTCTCTCTCTCTCCTCTCTCTCTCTCTCTCTCTCTCTCTCTCTCTCTCTCTCTCTCTCTCTCTCTCTCTCTCTCTCTCTCTCTCTCTCTCTCTCTCTCTCTCTCTCTCTCTCTCTCTCTCTCTCTCTCTCTCTCTCTCTCTCTCTCTCTCTCTCTCTCTCTCTCTCTCTCTAGCCAAAGATGACTCTCTGGTCATCCAGAGTTTGAACAAGCTGTCGTCTAAGGACGAGAAGCTGGACACTCTCATCCAGAAGTACGCTGAGCTGGTGAGTCTGTCACACACTCACACAGTGTATGTCTATATGTGGTTATCTCTTTGTGTATATAAGCTCACTTTTTGTGTGTGTGTGTGTGTGTGTGTGTGTGTGTGTGTGTGTGTGTGTGTGTGTATGTGCATGTGCGTATGTGCATGCGTGCGGGTGGGTGCATGCATGTGTGCGTGCGTGTGTGTGTGTGCGTGCGTGTGTGTGCGTGTGTGCGTATGTGCGTGCGTGTGTGTGTGGGTGCGTGCATGTGTGCGTGCGTGTGTGTGTGCGTGCATGTGTGTGCGTATGTGCATGCGTGCATGCGCGTGCGTGCGGGTGGGTACGTGCGTGTGTGTGTGCGTGTGCGTGCGCGTGCGTGCGGGTGCGTGCATCTGTGCGTGCGTATGTGCGTGTGTGCGTGTGTGCGTGTGTGCGTGTGCGCGTGCCCCAGGCGGACGTGCGTCGCTCTGACGAGAGGAAGGTGGGAGTGCTGCAGCAGAAGGTGTCCCGCATGCAGCGGGAGCGAGACCAGCTGCGCGCCGAGCACCAGCGGGGGGTCCTGGCCCGCAGCCAGCTGGAGGGCCTCTGTAGGGAGCTCCAGAAACACAACAAGACCCTCAAGGTGCCCCCCCCCCCACACACCACACACACACACACACACACACACTGGGGCCAGAGAGAGCCTTAATATGTAAAACAACATTTAACTTGCCGTGATCGGAGAGACAAAATGGCAGGGTTGCGACCAAAACGAAGTGCTGCATTTGGGTTTTGTTCACCACAGTGTGAAAACTAGTTCCCACATGCCCCCCCCCCCCCCCCACCCAATACATCGCTCCTTCCCCCCCCCCCACCAGGAGGAGACTCTGAGGCGGTGCCGGGAGGACGAGGAGAAGAGGAAGGAGGTGAGCAGCCACTTCCAGAGCACGCTGAACGACATCCAGGTGCAGATCGAGCAGTACAGCGGCCGCAACAACAAGCTGTGCCAGGAGAACAAGAACCTGGCCGACAAGCTGGAGAGCCTCATGCATCAGTACGAGCAGAGAGAGGAGGTGAGCGGGAGCAGTGGACGGGTCAGAGGTCAACGTGGGGAGGGGGGGGGGGGGGGGGGGGGGGGGGAACTGGTTTGACCGGAAGGGAGCCCTGTTAGATCGCATAGGTTCACTTTGTGGAATTAATTGGTCAGAGTTGCTTTCTTTTTTTATTAACGTGTTTTGGCATCTGTTTGTATTTCTCCCCCTCCCCCTTTTTCTGTTTCTTTATGTCACTTCCTTTTCTATCTATTTTGCTGTTATGTTATTCCTTTTTGCCTCTGTTTCGCTATGTATCTCTCTCTCTCTCTCCAGAGTTTGGAGAAGGTTAACCACCACCGCGACCTCCAGCACAAGCTAGCAGAGGCTAAGCTAGAGCAGGCTAATGCCCTGCTAGCCGAGGCAGAGGATAAGCACAGGAGGGAGAAGGAATACGTGAGTTTGAGCTCAGTGGCAGACCCCAGTGGTTAGATTAGAGTATGACACCTCACTGCCTTCCAAAATACTTTATATGTACTATGGTAAAACTGCCTTTTAATTTGCAGTGGATATACGGTCATACATGTTTGTTAGTTTCATTTGAAATTAATTTTGAATTTGAATCAAATTTCCATAATCAAACACCATTTAATTGTTTTATGTGATTAACATAGCAATATGTTATTATATATACAAATGTTTAAATTTTTTTTAATGAATAGATAAAATGTTGCTGCTGTTTGTCATTATTTGATCATAACTTTCTCCTAGATATGAATAATTTAGAGTGTATATGCATTATTGATACTGATATTGGTGGTGGAAGTGACCTTGCACCAAATGCTGCTGTGTTGCGATGCTAACCCGTGCTAGCGCAGGCCTCTGGGTTGACTCTACTGTCTCTGTCACTGTAGTTGCTTAGGGAGGCTATTGACAAAACAAAGAAATGCTTCGCTATGAAGGAGCAGGAGCTGACCATGAAGAAAAAGGTAATGACCCTGTCTCTCTCTCTCTCTCTCTGTCCATCTCCCTCTACCTCTCTCTCTACTCTGTTTTAACCAGTTACTGGTACAGGCTGCTCACTGGAAACTGCAGACTAAGGAACTGAAAGAGCAAGGGACTGTCATGCAGACCCAGGTGAATATTAGCCAGATAAAAGTTAACCACGATACGTGGCACAATATTGAAATTGTAAAAACACTTTTACTGGACACTGAAAACTTTCATTGGATTGTAATATTATATTATTAATATTAATAATAATACATTGTATTTAGTACTTTTCAAGGTACTCAGACACTTTAGTAAAATATGAATTGTGATTGATTATGTTTCATAAAAAATCTAAATATATGAGACAAATATCAATGGTTTAACACTAAAAGTCACAAATAGTCAAAATGTGTAAAGAAGCATACAATTCTCCAGTGGTTTAAGCATTGCTACCAATGAGCTTTGAAAAGGGACCGTTTTGGAACTATGGAATCTAGAATAGAACCATAGTATTCATGTAGAACAGCGCCATGCTCTTCCTGTTGGGCTGCAGATGGAATGGAACCTGCAACCCTTACAACCCACCCTCAGCTTGACAACCAATCTCACTCTCTCATCTTTATCTTCTCTCAAAATCTCCACCCTCTCACCTCTACTCACACTCTCTCTCTCCCTCCCCACCTGCACTCACCCTCTCACCTTTAGATTTCAATGAGGATGGCTGGTGTATCGTTTCCTGACAGAGTCTGTGTTCTGTAACTAATTACCGTTATGAGCAGCAGCACTCAGTCACTGGCCTGTCATTCATTAACACCATTTCCTGGTCCACTCAAAAGTCTACCTGTCTGCAAATGAAATGTTCACTGAGATGGCCTGTCATTCATTAACACTATTTCCTGGTCCACTCAAAAGTCTACCTGTCTGCAAATTAAATGTTCTTGGTGTTGAAATCAGAATCTTTTTATTTATGTGTAATCAAGTAATTTATACACATTGTATATGAGGCCAATGTAACTTAAACATCTATGTTACAGAACCTGTAACTGACTTACTGTTTGTCTTATTGTCTTACTGTGTGTATGTCTGTCTGTCTTTCGCCATCTGTTTCTCTCTGTATCTGCCTGTATCTCCTCCTGTCTCTCTGTATCGGCCTCCATCTCTCCCTGTCTCTCTGTATCTGTCTCTCTGTCTTTATCCCTGTCTCTCTCTGTTTCTGTCTACATCTTTCCCTGTCTCTATCTGTCCGTCTCTCTCCTTGTCTCTGTGTCTGTCTCTCCCTCTGCCTGTCTCTCTCCTTTTCTCTCTGTATCTGTCTCTCTCTGTCTCTCTTCCTGTCTCTCCATCTCTTCCTGTCTCTCGCCATCTCTCTGTCTCTCCTTGTCTCTCTATCTCTCCCTGTCTCTCCCCCTGTCTCTGTTTCTCTGCCCGTCTCTCTGCATCTGTCTCCCTCCCGGTCTGTCTCTCCCTCTCTGTCCCTCTGTCCATCCGTCCACAGCTGACCCTGTATTCTCAGAAGTTTGATGAGTTCCAGGCCACTCTGTCCAAGAGTAACGACATCTACGTCAGCTTCAAGCAGGAGATGGACAAGGTAAGCTTGACTGGTGTAGCTTCACTTGCCGATACTGGCTCTATGTTGCTTGGATATATTGAATCAGATGCAATGTAGGTATATTGCAGTTAAAACCTCTTGTCACATTCATTATTAGGGAATTTATAATCTATTTATCCCAATCCATCATAATAGTTTCTTGTGGTTTAAAAATACAATATAAAGAATCCAAATGAGGTTCAGTAGATTTAAATGTGTCGTGTAAGGTACGATATCATACGTACACAAATCACTTTATCAAACACAATTTGTGGTAACTAATGTCATTTTGTGTCAAAGTAATGCCACTGGAAGACAATAAGCCATATTGAATATTCATCTCCCAGCCCTGTAGTTTAAATAGACACACATTTGATGACGTGTTGGGCTGACCAACAACTGGATGTGTGCCATTGTTTCCCTCTAGATGACCAAGAAGATGAAGAAGCTGGAGAAGGAGTCTGACGTGTGGAAGGAGCGCTTCGAGAGCTGCAACAAGGCGCTCGCCGACATGGTCACCGAGGTACGGACAACCTTTCTGCATTTCTCTTGTTCTACTCTCGCCGTTCAAACACATTGTAGCGCAGCGCACGCAGCCGCCCGGTGCTCTCGGCCCCCGTTATTTTCAATGTAACAACCCGGTTAGGCTAAGCTATCCTGCTCTAACACACCACTGTTGCAAACCCCATACCTTGTACTTCAACGAAGGAACCGTCGTCAGATACATAGCAACACAACGTACGCTGACTGATCCATGCGCTCTTTCTCCCATGTCCCCCCCCCCCCCCCCCCACCCCACCCCCGCAGAGGGCGGAGAAGGGGAAGGAGTTCGAGCTGTTTGTCCTGAAGATCAGCAAGCTGGAGACACTGTGTCGGGCTCTGCAGGAGGAGAGGAAGGTCCTCTACGACAAGATCAAGGACGTGCGCTCCTCCAACTCCAACCTGCCCTCCCTGCTGCACGCCGACACCACCCCCACCACCACCCCCCAGCCCGAGGAGGAGGACACCCCTCTCCCCCCTCTCCCCCAGGGAGCAGAGCCGCCCACCCTGTCAGAGCCAGACCTCCAGGAGCTCCAGAAGCTCCAGGACACGGACCCGGTGCTGACCGAGGACATGGCCCGGCTCAGGGCAGAGCAGGCCCGGCTGCAGGAGTTCGCCGCCTCCCTCTTCTCCCCCATGTCCGACACCAGCGACGACGAAGAGGAGCACGACGAAGGGTCCAAGGAGGAGCTGATGGCCTCCGTGTTCGGCCCGACCCAAACCCACCTCCAGGAGAAATCCACGAAGAAGGTGGCAAAGGCCGTGGCGGAACCCGTCCCGGTGGAACCCGTCCCGGTGGAACCCGTCCCGGTGGAACCCGTCCCGCGGGTGTCTGTTGGGTCGGAGGAGGTCCGGGTGAAGGCGCCGGAGGAGCCCACGCCGGCGGTGGAACCGATCCAGAAAGAGCCGTCCGACGCAGCCCAACTGACCGACCAATCGGAAGCAGTTGTGGTGAAATCAGAGCCGACCAAGGTGGACCCCCCCGCCCCCACCCCCGCCCCAACAGAACCCCCCATGCCAGAACCAGAAGTGGCGGCCCGTGCCGGCGAGGTGGTGGTTCCCGTGCACCAAGAAAAGGTTTCCGATGTCTCCAAACCCCTACCGACACCAGAGCCCACAGCTGACACGTCAGATGCCACGCCCCCTGAAAGCAAGACCACACCCCCTGAGAGTGACACCACGCCCAAACAGGCGGCCCCCGCGACACCACAACAACCAATCAGCAACGACTCCTCCAAGAAGCAGGCGTCGAAGAAGAAGAAGAAGAATGCTAAGAAAGCTAGCTAAGGCCAAGGCTAGCTATGACGTAGGCTAGCTATGACGTAGGCTGTGTGTGTGTGTGTGTGTGTGTGTGTGTGTGTGTGTGTGTGTGTGTGTGTGTGTGTGTGTGTGTGTGTGTGTGTGTGTGTGTGTGTGTGTGTGTGTGTGTGTGTGTGTGTGTGTGTGTGTGTGTGTGTGTGTGTGTGTGTGTGTGTGCGTATGTGAAGGTGAATGTGGGTTGGGGTTAATTCGTCATTCAGGGAAAGCCCTTGTGTGTGTTTAAAATCCTATACCTACTACCTAGTGCCTTGTGTAATGGGTAAAAGCATGGTTTCTTCAACTGGTATCCGAATAGAGCAGTCATTTTTGTAAAGGCTTTGAGGTCGAACGAAGGCTGACTACTAGACTGACTGTCGTCGAATGAAGTCGAATTTATGAACTTGTACTTTGCTGTAGCTGAAAGAAAGCGCTGCGTATTGATTCTGGCTCTCCTAAGAAAGATGTAACGGTTGGTGTCTTCTGTCTCTACCAAACTACTGTGTCCCTCTTCCGCTGGCCAACCACAGCGCTGTTTCTCCAATAAACGATCAAGTAAAAAATGTTTTCTTTAGTTGATTGTAAGATTGCAGGTTTAATTCCCATGAACATAATGTCTATACCTGTAGATTCAAGTTATTGTAAACAACACAACTGATTCACACGTATTTTGTTATTTAGGATCTTCAACTCAGGCTTTGTGGTTTTGCAAGAACAACTATTTAGCATGTTGTTCGGTGTAGATTCAGTTCCATATGACCGCTTTTAGCTCTGTTGTGGTAGAAGCCCCCTTGTAGGAGCAGTAGTTGTAGTAGTAGTAGTAGTAGTAGTACAGTATTTCGGCCACTAGAGGGAACCAATGCTATTCAAATGTTTAAATTTGAATAGCTAATCCACATATCATTTACCAAACATATCTCCAAGAGGCACGCTTTTCTTTATGCCACTCAAAAAATTTAAACTGATTCAGAAAATCTTGAGTTAATGCCTTTGAAGCAAACACATGCAGACTTAGTGTTGAGAAGCGATGGAAATGAGAGTGAATGAGCTAAATGAAATGAAATCGTTCTGCTCAATCCAGGCCAACATCTGACGGTTTGTTCATTTTGCCAGTGAACAACTCAGCGATCAGCGTCACCCCAACCAACATTGTGTATTAGTATAGTGTACTGCTATAGTGTACTGCTTGTTTAGGACAATGACACAAATGATCTCATGATAGTTCCCATTAGCTTTCACACACCACATTTACAAAGCGCCTTTCTAGCCCCCAATGGCTATTTCGGAGATTAATGAACCACGCACACAAACAAGGCAACAACCAAGGTTTTCAGAAGCACTATGGTGAAGTGTTAAACCAGCAACCGCTCCCATTGCCAGAGGACCTGCGGCACAGGTAGAGACAAACACACACATGCATGCACGTGTGTGTTTTGAGGACTTCCCCATATTGTCCCCTAATACGTACATGTTCCCCGTATATGAGGGGAAGTTATTTCATCACACAAGCAGTTCTGAACTGATGTAGGATCAATGGCTGAGACTGGATATCTCCTGTCTTTATAGACCATTCATATGTATAATATTCATTATTCATATTCAGTATGCATATGCTATATAGAATACAAGTAAAAAATATTTCTGACTTAAATGTTGGCCAACTTGGTCCCATGCCAGTTGGCAGTCAGCCAGAGAGTGAGTGAGTGAGTGAGTGAGTGAGTGAGTGAGTGAGTGAGTGTGTTTTCTCCTACATATATCTCTAAGCAGCACACCAAACGCCTGCTTAGTTTCCTGTGTGCACGGCGATTAAGTTAAACCACATGCTTCCAACACTGAAAAAACTAGTCTATAGGTTCGAGAGAGAGAGAATAAATTACATTTCTCTGGACACCCACGCACGCTGACAAATTGGAAATCTTCTTATACATGTGCATATTTCCCCTATACTACATTAAGTATAAATCCTACCTGTATGTTCATATATATATACATTTTGGTATACATACCACCTGTATGTCTGTTTATGTTCCTCCTGTATTTATATGTTCCACTATACACCTTACTTATTTCACATATACAACACATGTATGGATATTCCCCGTGTATGTATATGTTTATGCATATAGATCCATATACATATATAGATATATATGTGCAAACATATGCACACACAGCGTGAAATGCACTTCACCCACCAATTGGAGACTCACGATCCAGCCACCCAAACACACACATGGGGTTAGCATAACAGTGTCTGTCTCTGGATCTGACAGGCTCTCTGTTCCAGAGGAAAAGCTCATTCACACCAGTTGTTCACACTCAGAGCGCTACCCACGCGCCTCTGAGGCTGCGGTGTGCGTGCGTGCCTGCGTGTTTTGTCTATTTTCCCCTCTATTCTGTATTGTTCTTCTTTCTTTGCAATCCATTTGCTCCCCCCATCCTCTCTTCCGCTTACACCTCCCCACTGACCTCACCTCCCCTGGTCATCTACCACCTATCCACTCCATTCCCCCTTCACCTCCTCCTACTCCTCGTCCTCTCCTTCCTTCTCTCTTTGGTTCTTTCCTCTCTTGTCTTCCGACTCCCCCACTTCCCTCTCTTCCTCATCCTCCTCTCATCTGCCTCCTCCTTCTCTCTTCCCCCCCCCCCCCCTCCTCCTCTCACTGTATTGACACAGTGTAATGGTGTGGTCTGTATTGAGCCGTTCACAGTTCAGCAGCCAGTCGCTGATGTGTGGCGGGAATGATGGGAGGCGACATCCGTTAGCAACGCCCGCCACTGATGAACTCAGGGACTTGGAGAGCCACATGATCAAACATGATGAAATATGAGTCGATGTTATTAACCGTCTATACATCTGGTGTTGTATTTATATATAGCGATATGACAAGAGAGATGGATGCATCTACAGTTTATGGTTTTTAAATAAAGACTGAAAAAAATACATTTAAATGTATATTCTGTAACACCTGACTTATTTATACTTATTTGATTATTTATACTGTAATATATACATATAAAAAATATATTCATTTACGCCTCTTCTCTTCTTCGCTGAGTTCCAGTAGCAAACAGGTCAGAGGCCGAACGTCGTCAAGACGACCGTGCGATTACACCCACAACCGTGACTCAGCTGAGTGTGTGTTCACAAACGACAAGAACGCGGGAGATCAGAAAGAAACGTGAGGCTGAAACCACAGAATCTAGAGACCATTATGTCTGCCTTTAAGACCTGGACTTAGAAGGAGAGGAGAGGAGGTGGAGGAGTAGGTTATGAGATGAGGTTGGAGGAGGAGAAGGAGTATGAGTAGGTGATAGGAGTTTAGCGAACAGGAAGAAGAGTAGGTTGGGGGAGGATAGAGGAGGCGCAGTAGGTTATAGGAGGAGGTTAGTGGATGAGGACGAGTAGGCTATATCAGGGGGTTATAGGAGGAGTAGGTTGTGGGAGTAGGAGGTAGTTACAGGAGGAGCAGATTGGTTGGAGAAGGAGTGAGAGTCAGAGCAGTGAAAGAGTAGGTTATAGGAAAAGCGCTGGAGCGGTCAAATGAGAGGAGTAGGCTATAGGGACTCTACTGGACTCAGAGGAGGAATAGAGGAGGAGGAAGATAACTACTACTCTAATGGAGGAAGAGTGAGGGAGGAAGGAAGAAGGGGAAGGCAGAGAAAGAGAAATAAATCAAAAAAAGAAAAACCTGACATTTTCCGGATAAGAATGTCAGCAGAAATACTCAAATTACTCCGATTAATACGGCCATTTTGTGAGGAGCTAGCAAAGTGAATTCAGCCATTTGGAACAGCACCTGTCTTGCTGCCAGTCGCAGAATACTGCTGATATGAATGAACTGTTCATTTACTGGGCTCACCTTAATGCACTTCACCTTGAGACTGTCGACAGACATCCATCTGTCAATGCCTGCATACAGCTTTCGGGACCTAAATAGCTCACTCACTACCATCTAACTGACAATTTCCAAACTGTTTTAGTTTTTCATTTGAATCTTTAGAATTTGTTTTAGTGGTATTCTATGATATTAGAAAAGCAGACTTTTTATATGGGATTAAAAACTCAGGTCAGGGTACAAAACTACACCAAGGACTGTTACTTCCATTTTAATCCAATAAACCAGAGTTCCTAGCCTTTTTGAGAGTATATCTCTTGTTTTGGGGGCAATCCAAGATAATCTCCCCACTGAAATTCAGAAAGTAATTATTCAGCCATTGATTGATTGAAAAACAGGCACTCGTTCAGCCCAACAGAAACGTACAATTGCGTATAATCAGCTGGCATTGTATTCTCTGATGTTAAACTGCAGGAGAAGGGGGAAAAAAAAGTAGGACTTGACATAACCATTCTAAAGTTGCTCCATATCATGGGAGTGGGGACTGGGTGCGATAGATCAACGGTCCGGTCCAGATAGGCAAAACTCCTTCCCACCTATGAAGGGTTAAATTGTGTCACAACCATACCTCCAGTTGGTCCGAGTGGACAGACCGACAGTACAATTTGTAAAAATAAAAACATAAGTGCAACAAATCCACCTTTGACCAAAAAAGGTAATTTAATTGAAAGAACATTTTATTGAAAGAAACACTGACGTCCTGTCTGTAGTCAGACATCTTAACGAGAGCAAGGGCTCACTTGAAACGATTTCACTCTCTTGACGAGAGCATTTGGTTGTGTCTGCAGCAGAGTGTGTGTGTGTGTGTGTGTGTGTGTGTGTGTGTGTGTGTGTGTGTGTGTGTGTGTGTGTGTGTGTGTGTGTGTGTGTGTGTGTGTGTGTGTGTGTGTGTGTGTGTGTGTGTGTGTGTGTGTGTGTGTGTGTGTGTGTGTGTGTGTGTTGTTTTTTGCTGATGGAAGGGGAGCAGGGCTACTGTTTGCTGTTTCGGTTGCAGATACACACGCTCACTCACGCTTTTTCAATTTGCCTAAAAGGTTAAGAGCTGGATGCCAAATAGCTGCGCACCTCCTCCCAACTCAAACGTCCTTCAACTGTATATCTTTACTGTTTTCTTCTCACTAGTTTTCCTTCGCTCCTCCATTCTCTCCTCACACCTCATCTGTCCCTCTCTTTTTCTCTCCCTCCTCCCCTCTCTCATTATCGCTCCTTTTCTTAACATCAGCTACTGATATTCTGCTAAAGTGTACAGTGTGTGGAGACTGGGGTTAAAGAGTGAGTGTGTGTTGGTTTTTACAGCGGCGGTGAAGTGCTGAGTAGACATTAGTGAGAGAATGGAGGGTGAAAGGAACAAATTACCACTCTTCCTCCCCCACCACCTCACACACCTTCCAAACTGTACCTCTGGTTGTCCGCTCCACTGGGCCGTAAACTACAGTCAGCTACAAAGCACGGCCGCTCTCCTTCCTTTACGGTCCTCTCCCTGCAGTCCGCATGTAAAGGGTCAGAATCCCCCCCAGTCACCACGGCGACAGGGGCGGAGCTAGAATCTCCATGCAGTACAGTGCCACGCCATAGGGCTAGAAAACCCACCACAAACCTATGGTACCGTCTATGTCAACGTCGCCAACACAATGCAGGGAGGTGTTGAGGACACTCCCAAAGTAGAACCACTGCTCAGCCGTGTGGAGAGGAGCCACCTGAGGATGTTTCGGGGCATGCGGTGCGCCTCCATTTAGAGGAGGTGTCGCCAGGCACAACTCAGCTGGGAGGGACTACATCTCGTCTAGCCGGGGCCTGCATCGGAAACACTCAGGGATTCCCTCAGGAGGAGACTTTGTGAGTAGAGTGTGAGGACAGCCACAGGGGTGGTACATTCTGGGGGAGAGAGAGATGGATGGATGGATAGAAGGATGAATGGAAGGGCGTCCCTCATCTGGTGAAATGTGAAGACAGCCCTTTGGATGATAAGTTCTGGCATGCTGAGGGATGGCGGTGGGGTGGGAGCTGGATCTGTTGTGCCAAGATTAGCGAGTAGAGGGCTTATCTCTGTGGAGGGTGGGGGAGACGGAGGGTTTCCCTGAGGTCGATACAGATCTGTTTCATCATCAAGACGGAGCGTTCTGCTGCATGGAGCCCCCCAGAAGACTCTCCTCCCACCTCATTGTCCTTACCCCCTCCCGCTCTTCCCCCTCTATCTATCATTTCCTGCCCTCTCTTCCTCCTCCCTGCTCTCTTCCTCCTTACACACTCACTCCATTTCCCTCTTTCCCGCCCTCCCCATCTCGCTCCTTCTGTCCTTCTCCCTTATCACTCTTCCTCCTTCCCCTCCATCATTCCATTTCCCACTGTCCTCCCTCAGCACTCTTTTCCTCCTCTGCCTCACCCTCTTCCTCTCTCCTTCCCCTCTTCACTCTCCTTCCTCCTCCCTTTCTCCTCCAACAACTTTAGATGATTAAATCGACACACACACACACCTTTAATCTGACATCACCAGAGTGTGTGCACAAAAGACAGGCAGTGAAATAAAAATGTAATCGCACACACGAGTGCGCATGTGAAGATAAAATACACATCCAAACGTGTATTCAAGCAGGCCTCAACAACAACACACACGCCGCCGTTAATCAGAAGCAGGGTTAATGTCCCTGAGCATGACTACAATGATATAATCTCCTGGTCGCCCCAGATAGCAACCCCCTGCTTTGAAAAGCGTGTGGGTGGGCAGGGATCCATGTCCATCCAGGGGGTAAGAACCACACACACACACACACACACACACACACACACACACACACACACACACACACACACACACACACACACACACACACACACACACACACACACACACACACACACACACACACACACACACACACACACACACACACACACACACACACACACACACACACACACACACACACACACACACACAATGATGGAACAGCAGGGGGGCAATGCCCTGAACATCACTGCTACTTTCTACCCTATTGCCACGTTTCTGGGTTTGGGTTTCCATTATGGCTGTGTGTATTGTGTTGTTGTGCTGTACACATTGTTGTAGTACATTAATTTCCCTTGCAGAGATGAATGGGGAATCCATCTTAGGCTACCCAGACCTCTTACTGATTAAATGGGACTTTACTTGGCAAGCAGACGCATTACGGCAGAGAAAAAATAAAAACATTCTGAAGCAGTGGCTCGGTTATTTGGTTTATGAACTAAAACAAGAGTTTAGCGTTTTTCTGCATTTCACCAAAACAGCCACTATTCTCTCAAATGTGGAAATGCAAATAAGCCGTGACTGTACACTGTTCATGTGTCAACTTTTTCCAGTACACACAAACACATCCACACTCATTAGTGTAAAGTGCACGTGGTCCAGATCGGGGGCACTGGCTGTGGATGTCGTTGGGAGATGGATCGGTATGCTGCATCTTTAAATGCGGCTCATAATTGATGGGTGACTGGAGAGTTTACATTATGCTGGAGCACTAAAAGCAGAATGACCACACACATACACGTATTTTAAGTACCTAACCACATTTAACATAATGCATGTTTTCTAACAGGCCACTTGTGTGTAGGTGCCTGGTAGTGGTCTGCATGTACTGTAATGGCTTTAATGCAATATTAAGTAGGATCTGCTGTGGTGCACTACAGAGGACTAGGGGAGAAAGTCATCTTTACAGGGCCCCTGTTTAACCACCAGGTGTGAGTGTGATTAGCCACTGCCATGTGACATCTCAAGATGGAGTGTCCTCCCAGATGCATGGTGGATCGATTAAGCCTACTAGTTGTAGGTCGACTGGATAGGCTGGTAGATAGATCTATCCATCATACATCTGGGTGGCCACTCCCACTTGTGATGCGACTCACAGATTTTGAAAGAGCTTGTAATGGCCAATCAGACCATGTGGTGTAATAGGGTGTGTTTGATGTTGAAATATTGACCATTTATTTTTCAAAGTGATTTGAAGTGGTGTAGACTATTTTTTTTATATTAAAAAGAATCCCAATTGATCAGAGCCCGAGCACCGTTGCCCAATATACTCTTGATCGTGAAGGAACCTTATCTCAACGTCAGCAGCATGTTGGACTGAGAACAGACATCAAGCGGTACATTTAGACTGCAGAATCCAAGCCTAGACCCCCCCATGAAGCTTTGATCGCAAGTGCTGCACAGAGGGTCCCTAATGAATAACCGTGAGTCCATTGAAGTCTACATGGTATACCGTTGAGATACTGTCCTTGTAGGAGACTTCCCAACTGTAAAGTGGTTTTCATGATTCAGGCTACGTCGATCAATAACATGAAGCCATATTGAGTTAAGATATACTTATGAACTCAAATACCTGTTTTGCACATGTGCATATCACACTACAAATCTTGAAAGTGCATTTTTAATTGGAAGGCTGAAGGTTAGATTATACCCGAGGGCAGAAGGATAACGATCTTTGCCAATGTTATCTAACTACTTTAGGATCGCGATAGCTCAATTAAAATTGATATTAAATGTATGAACACTAAGCGTGGCCTTCAGCGTTAAGATGCTACACATTAAATTCATATTTCGTTAAACCATTGCCAATAACCACTACCAACATCCCATTAGTGTCATAAGAAAACCTTGCACACAACCTTGTAGCGCAGACGGTGGAGCGTTGCAGAGAATCAGTTGTAGAGAATACGGTCACGGTTTATCAAGAGGCAGTCTATTTGAGACTGATCTGAAATCAGAAGAGAACAAAAACAAAATTGTATTTGCACAAAGGGATTTGTATAATCTCAGAGAGCATGATTGACCAAAAATGCAATTGTAATAACAACAAAAAATTTGCCTAGTTGCCAACAAACTAAAATTAACATTTAACTATGTGCGTATTGCGTCACTTAAATTACAGAACAGAAATAAAAAAAAACTAGGTTCAGACCCGTGAATATTTAATTTCTCAAAGAAATTGCTGCAGATTTAATCTTGACCAGAGCCACATCCCCTACAAATGAGATAGCAGTTATGCACCTTCCAGCAGTCAATTTAATCAAATTAAAAAAGACAAACAAGAATACATGTACATATAACAAAAATCCCTACAACTCACTGGATTTAAACATTATTGAATGACATAATGGCAAATTGAGTCACTTTTTAAATTTAATTTCACATTTGCATGTACCCACTTCATTTTCTAATAGTGTTGATGACAATGGGGGTACCTGTTCACATTGGGTCTCCTGGGGACAGAATGACAACCACACACTGTGCTCATTGGTTTTAAAGAGCTCCCCATTTTACCACCAGGTGTGACGCTGCTTAACCACTTTGAAATATTCCCCTTAGTCACACATGGGCATGTCCATCAAGCGTTTTGATGGATAGATCACAACAATTTCTCCCCATACTGACAAATAATGTCACGATGAATGACTAAACGATGACCAAAATACCAATACTAGTCCTATGCTTCTGAAAAGGAGGCCGTCATTGAGATGTGACTTCAGGATGTACAATGTATGTTGTTTGCACAACTGAACTCACCCCAGCATTGCCCTCGTCTGCGACTGTGGGTAAAGAATCCTAAACAAAAAAACAATGAAATGCAATTACAGAACTCCATAATTACATTTTTGACAACGCACGTAGGAAAGACTAAATATAAATAAAAAGAATAGTAGAAACTAAAACACATCAATGAACACAAGCAGTTCATAGAGTCACTGTGGAGTGTGTGTGGATGATGGCTGGTTTAAGCAGCCTCGCCTGGCCTGAGTCAGACTGATTGGACTCTGGGGCTGGGTGAGGCTGCACACCTGTTGCACATTGAGCAATCAATGTGCACAGGTTAAACCAGCCATCACCGCACACTCAGGAGAGCTCCTGCATGGCAGCATGGATCACCAGGTCACATATCATTGTCTACAAAACCTTTACAATAAACTGGTTTTCCAACATCACCATTCTGTGTACCTGCCTGGAGGAACCCAGTAAAAGTCACCTAGGTGCAGTGTGGCATTGTCTTCGTTAGTCACATATTAAAAACACCCAGCCAAAGCAGTTTGAAAACTTTATATTTAAACTTCACTGGAATCAGTGAAGCTTAAAACCCCAACAGCGAGAAGACGATAGGCATATAGATTTAAAAAAGGTCAGGCCTAATATGTTTAGGTATTCGTTTGGGCTGAGAGCCACATGCTTACCTTTCTGATATCAGTAGACCACACTGTTTTTTTCGAACCATATTCCCTACATTTTGTGACCACTGATTTTGTAGCAAGTTAGTCCAGAAGCAAGATGTTGAACAACAGGTATTAGTGACAGACCAACTACAGGGTTGCCAACTTTGGGTACCTGGCTGGAGTGAGATTTTGAATGGTATGTGTGCGGATGGGGCGGCCCGTCAGGGACAATGTCGATTGTCCAATCACGATGGCCGAACGTGCGCTGCACTTCGTGCTCATTTGCATAAAGTTAACTGAAGTTCAACTTTTATCACGCCTCTTCAACGCGCCGCAATCCCCCTGCCTGTACCCGAACCTTCCCACAATCCCTTGCCTGACGCGATAACGCGTCCAATACAAATTAAATGGGAGGCGTTGCCAAACGCGTGGTCTCCAAACGAGTGGCACCACCCCGCACCCACTCCAGTTGCTGCTTGTGGGAGTTGACTTTGGACTTTAATTATACAAATAAATAAAAACGGTGGCAACGAACTATGCACTAGCGGAGTTTCTCGGCAGAACAAAATGTTTTATCCGTTCTTCTTAATCCCGTGTATCCACTGAGCAGCGCACCGTGATGGCGGGCAGGATGGTCCCCAGGCCATGCAAGACTGATGGCTCGGTGAAACTTCAGACCACCCGAGTTCCACTCAAGCAACCGACGCCAGACACGGACATGCAGATTATAATTCTTTTTTTAGTGGGCGGGGTATGATAGTTCCTTGCCTACTGTAGCCTACTGTAGGGTTAACTGAAACGTCACCTGCTATGTAGCACGCTGGTTTCAGAGCTCATGTTGCCATGATATCTGAACTGAGTTTTTTGTCATTTTTGTGAAGGGGACAAAAAAAGAAAACCCTGCTTGAACTGAACATGAATTTCAACATGACAAACACATCTTATTTGGAAATCCAGCCACACTCCATGTTTATTTAATATGAATTATAACTGTGGTATAAAGATGGTACAGCATGGGGGATTAAAAATACCACAAATATGCAATCATTGTTTTGGCAGCTTCTGTGTTAATTATCTAGAACCAATTGAATAGTTTTTTTTTTTCCGTTTAAGCACACTCACAAACATGCACACACACGCACACACACACACACACACACACACACACACACACACGCGCACAGAAACCAGAATGACAGGGGTGATTTGGGAGTTTAATAATCGGTGTGTTCTTGGGATTAGAAGGTGGGTAACATTAAATTAAACAAGCAGATGTTTCATAAAATTCAACCCACGGCACCTGGAGCTAGGAAATTTGATATTTCAAATGGTTTTATATCCAATTTCCAAGCAGTCTGCTGTAACAAAAGTCTAGTGGGAGGTGAGCACATGCTAGCCTGAATAAGCCTGGACTTGGCCTAGGAATTGCAGTGCTTTTACTTTGTATAAAAAAGCATTTCCATGGGATGGTAAAATTATGAAAACAAGTGGAACCGCAGAGAAAAGTGAATTATGGTGTTTCAACTTAAGCATGGTGTTTTTTGGTTAGTTTTTACCATCATACAGTTGCCATTGGAAAGTTGCTATCGGATAGTTCCCGTGGGAGAACTGGGTTTGTAAACGTTCAGACATTATTTGACTTTTTTACTTTTTCTGTGCGAAATAAAGGCAATATATTGGCAATTTTTAACAACTCCATCACCAGACAAACCAGAAAATCCTCAACCAAAACATAACAATCTCTAATGTCAATTCCTGAAAATCCCTTCTGGGATCAATAAAGTACTATCTTATATTAATGATGACAATTTCAAACTTCATCCCTGAACATATCGATGTCCAGGTTGACCTACAAACATATAACCATAGAAACGGGTCCCTGAATCTCACCATTTGTGACCTAATACATGAAATAAATCAAATGTGTAAAAACCTTATTCTTTGTTAAAATAATCCAAATGAAAAGCCAATGAAAAAAAGGTATTTAGCTGAATTCTTTGCTCCTTCTGCTTTAAAGGAAAATGGTCACGACTAACTGAAATGCAAAAAGGCTAAACAATAGCAACCAAACCATATCATGGACTGATGGAGGCAAGACACAAGTTATGGTTCAGATAGAGCTTAAAATAAGAACCTTCTTATTTCCTTTTGCTTTATTTTCACTTTTTCCGTGGAAACCTTACGTTTCCAGAATAAGGTCTTGTTTGTTTTTTGTATTGTTGTACGTGCCATCGCATGCTTGAAATCCCTAGGGGCACCAAATGTTGAAAAGACCTCCAACACATTCAGCAAGCTCATCTTTTCAACATCACCAACCAATGGAAACCATTTTGCATGGCAGCAAGCTAGCTTGCTAGCTCGCTAATTTGAGATGATTGAGACGTTAGCCTCTGTTCCAGAGCCTCTGTGGATCTCTCTCTCTCTCTCTCTCTCTCTCTCTCTCTCTCTCTCTCTCTCTCTCTCTCTCTCTCTCTCTCTCTCTCGCTTTCTCCTTCCATGTCCGATCGGGGTCTCTCATCCCACCTTCATGCTCCAAAACAGTTCTGTTCTCACCGTCCCTCTAGTCCCATCGTCCATCCCTTCCCTTTCCTTCTCTAGAGTTGGTCTCCCGGCCGGTGGAGCGTCATGGACTCTGTTGCTCCATGTTGTCGATCAGCCCGGGCTCCTTCTTCATGAACTGCATGTGCTTCACGGACCTCCACACTCCAGCGTAGCTGTCGCCCAGGATCTGACCCGGGGCGGGGGAGGAGGAAGAGGAGGAGGCGGGACGCTCCTTCTGGAGGTGCTCCCGCTGCATCTCCAGAACCTCGTCATCCGTCATCTCTGGGAGGGTCACTCCATCGCCGCCGCCGCCGCCGCCACCCACGCCGACGCCGTCCTCGTCTACGCGCTCGGTCTCCCACGACGACCCTCCCCCGTGGGCCACGACTCCCCCGTTCTCCAGTGGCTTGGCCCCTCCCCCCCCTCCCCCAGGGGGCGTGCCGGACGTGGTCGTCGTCGTGGGAGGCCCGCTGCCGTTCGCCAGCCCCTTCTCCTGGTAGGAAGCGCCCTCCTGGGCGGAGCTCTCCTCCAGGTCCTCGTAGGCGCTCTTGCGGCGGGTCTCGACGTACTTGACGCAGCAGTAGATGATGGAGCCCAGCGTGTTGACCACCACGCCGGCCACAAACAGCTGGGTGGGCTGAACGTCGCTGAAGGCCAGCATGCCCACGGTGATTGTGGCGATGCTCTTCACCACGCCCACGAAGCTGGTGGTGATGGCCGAGTTGATGTAGGTGCAGTGCAGCGTGGTGAAGTTCATGGCGCAGCCGATGACCACGCACAAGAGGAAGAGGCCCACGATGGCCGGGTCCTGCCAGCCGGCGTACCCCCACACGTGGATGCCTTCCATGGAGGCCATGGAGCAGACTAGCAGCACCTTGTGATGGGAGGGAGGGGGAGGGAGGGGGGGGGGGGGGGATAGGAGACGGAGGGAGAGAAAGGGGGAGAGGAAAGGTGAGAGGAGAGAGAGGAGAATCATTTCAAGAGTCAATCTTGACATTCAAAAACGTTCATAATTCTTAATTTTCCCTTCAGCCATGTTAATGTAGCTTCAGCGTTTCTGTACACAGCGAGAAATGTGAAAAGAGAAAAAACATACAGAGAGCGCAAGGGAGTTCATCTGTTCTCTGACAGTGTCATGGAATGTGTTAATCGTGTCTCTCCTACCATGGCTGACTTCAGCCCTGGCCAATCCTAAACTCTCCACAATGCTCACTCCTCCTCACCTTTGTTTCCTTTGTTGTTACTGCCCACGATCTGAACGTTTCCTTATAAGAATCATGTACACCCATTGTCTCATTGAATGTATGCTTGGTAAATTGCTGCCTGTATCTTCCCATGATCATGCTCTAAAATTAAATCAAATGCTTTCAGAAGTGTTATTCTTCATCAGACAGTCAAACATTTTTTACACTTCTAAATGTTCCCTCGAGCTGTGCGAATGGAGCTTCGGTGTTCCTTTCCACAGTAGAAAGGTAAAAAGGAGAGATGGAGAGAGAAAGAAATGAACGGGAAAGGAATGTTTGTGATAGCAAAGACCCCAGAAACAATCATGATCATGTCTCTCTCATTAAAGAGGTCAGCAAGTCAACCTGGCAACACAAAGGTGTGGTGGTCAGCAAGACACGCCTGGCAACATAAAGCTTAGATAAAGCTTTCTTATAAATTGCTGACTGCAGCATCACTATCACTAAGTTATACTCAATCATAATTATAAGAGATTATTTTTGCTTTATTAGCAATCCATGTGTGGTCACAAATTATTGCAAACACACACGTGATTCATGTAGGCATTTAAATACATAATCAATACAACTCTGCTTCTACGCGTAGCTCTGTCTATATATCACACACAAACACAAACACTCACGTGCGCACCCACACACCACATACACATTACACGCACACACACAAACAAACACGTGTGTGTGTACACACACACAAACCAATTACACACACACAAACACACACACACTTTCATCACATTACACACACTTAACGCACACCATACCCACACACACATCACAAACAGCCACAGAATGTGTGTGTGTGTGTGTGTGTGTGTTAGTAGGTACCGGGGAGGCCATGATGGCGATGGCGTACTGGGCGGTGAGGGGTCCGTGGTTGGTCTCCAGGCTGGTCTTCTGGATCAGAACCAGGTAGGACGCGTGGATGATCACCGTGAGGACCCCCGTCACATAGCCGTACGGGTCACCTGTCAGGTCCCCCGCACCTGGGGGAGAGAGAGGGGGGGGGGGGGAGAGAGAGAGAGGGGGGGGGGAGAGGGGGGGGGGGGGAGAGAGAGAGAGAGGGGGAGGGGGAGAGAGAGGGGAGAGAGAGAGAGAGAGAGAGAGAGCGAGAGAGAGAGAGAGAGAGAGAGAGAGAGAGAGAGAGAGAGAGAGAGAGAGAGAGATTTTTAACATCACCTTAAGAGCCTTTTTTCTTATTGTGTTTTCCATAACCATGATGAGAGGGCGATGTCACCCGAGGCATTGATAACGCAAGTGCCATGTACAGCGTTGCTGTTTACAATGGAAGTGTGCCAGTGCTCACTGAATGTTGATTGTCCAATGAAACTGTCCTATTGCATGCCACACAGCTCAACCATTTGCCCATGAACCGTATTCAACCTTTTTCCCAACCACCGTATTTCTTTCGCAGAATGCTTTATCACGTCCACTACAAAGTCAATGAGGCTGCCTACATGCCATGCACTCCTACTCCTACATACACTACCCTGATACATCTCCATCTAAACACATTTATAAATCCACCTACACACCACACCTACACCTGAATATCAGAGAGGATACTAACAAAGAACGGACACAAAGGCTCCGACATGCACAATAGACTCTCATCTTTTCATCATTAATTAATGGCTCTGTTAATCAATTACTCAATTAATGAAGTCCCTTTGTGTTGAACAATATAAGGGCGGCATCTTCCATTCAAAGTCAAAGGCACAGCTGCAGTGAACTAACATCCAAGTTCGTGATGAGCTTGGTTTGGAGTTCCCCCTCCTAACGGGCTTTTATCCTGATTGGCTCCAGGAGGGGGAAGAGATTGATTGGTGGGATTAAAAAAAGAAAATGTGGAGTTTCATAAATCATAATCAGAGGGGCTAGCGGCGTAGACGGAACCACAGGTTAAGCACTGCTGTACCGCTGGAGCGGTCAGCTAATATTATGAAGAGAGGAAATGAATGGGTTGGCTTTAGACTCATTAGAGAAGCATTAGGGAGGGAGGGAGGGAGGGAGGGAGGGAGGGAGGGAGGGAGGGAGGGAGGGAGGGAGGGAGGGAGGGAGGGAGGGAAGGAAGGAGGGAGGGAGAGGGGGAGGGAGGAAGGAGGAGAGAGGGAGGGGGAGAGAGAGATAGAGAGGGAGGGAGGAAGATGATTGGGAGAGATGGGGGAGGGAGAGATAGTGGGGGTGAGAGAGAGAGAATGGGGGTGAGAGAGGGAGAAGGAGAGGGAGAAGGAGAGGGAGAGAGAATCGGGTTGAGAAAGAGGGGGGTGAGAATGAGAAAGAGGGAGGAAGGGAGGAAATCAGCTAAATGGGTGTGAAAGTGGAGGAAAAGCAGGAAGAACAAATACGTGTGTGTGTGTGTGTGTGTGTGTGTGTGCGTGTGTGTGTCTGTGTGTATGTGCAGCATGCGTCAATGCCAGTATGGATATGTGTGTGTGTGTGTGTGTGTGTGTGTGCGTGTGTATGGGAGGGTTTATACCTGTGTTTTTATGTGTGTGTGTGTGTGTGTGTGTGTGTGTGTGTGTGTGTGTGTGTGTGGGAGGGTTTATACCTGTGTTTTTATGTGTGTGTGTGTGTGTGTGTGTGTGTGTGTGTGTGTCCATACCAGCTAGCGCGGCGCCGGTGGTGGTAATCAGCACGGCGGTGGTCACGCCGATGGACGGCCGGCTGTTCTTGAGGACGCACACGCCGATGCCGAGCGTGGCCAGAGGGAGGCAGCGTTTGAACACCACGTACATGGGCAGGCTGAGGCCCCGCAGGGACCACAGCGTCAGGGTGGACTGCAGAGTGGACAGGACACACACACTGCCAAAGGTCTGGGGGTGGGGGGGGGGGGAGGGAGAGAGGTCAGTCGTCTGTCTGTCTGATTGGCAGTCTGTCTGCATGTCAGTCAGTGAGTCTGTCCATGACTAATGGGACTGGCATTGTATCATGTTATTTTATTACGTTTTTAGTCTCTTGCACGCTCTCTCTCTCTCTCTCTCTCTCTCTCTCTCTCTCTCTCTCTCTCTCTCTCTCTCTCTCTCTCTCTCTCTCTCTCTCTTTGTCTCTCACACGCACGCGCGCACCCACCAACGCGCACACACACACACACATGCACGCATGCACACACACACACACACACACACACACACACACACACACACACACACTCACACACAGAGTCATATAGCCATCATTCAGTCAGTAAATCAGTCAATCAAGGGAACCAATCAGTCAATTATTCCACTGACCAATTGGCCAGTCAGTCACTTATAGTTGGCCATTGTCAATAATCAATCAATGGATTTTCTAAGAGCCTTAGATCTATGTAAAATAAATAATCCAGTAATAATACAATAATTCAGCTAGTCCAATATAGACTATAGGAGTATAGAAAAAGTTGTAACTTCATACAAATGCTATTTTAATGCAAAGGATAAAAATCATGTTAATTAAGAAATGAAAGTCATATAAGTAGGCCTAAATGATAGTAATTCTATGGCAAATACATTACATTTAAATGCAATGTTAAAAGGTGCCTTAACTTAGGCGCATAGGCCCCTGCATCAGGTGATATTTTTATTTTTATTGTATTATCAATTTACAGACCTTGTCGACCTCTGCTTGTGGAAGACCTCTATTCCATATTGCGTATCCCAACGATTACGACGCAAGACAAAATACAGACGGGGTTTGAGGTCTTACCTTGGCCAGCTCAAAGTCAAACGGCGGGACGTCCACCTTCCCCGACCGCCGGAGGATCTCGAGCGTCACGGCCGCGGCGGAGCTCGTGAGAAACTGGATAATCGTGAGGTAGCGGAAGTTGTACGTCGTGATGAGGAACTTCAGCAAAATGTTTAAAGAGCCGGAGAAAATGCCGTGCGCCACGGCCACGTAAATCCCGACCATCCGGCCTTTAAACATATCCATGGTCGCCACACAACACACACACCCACAAAAAGGTCTAAAAAGTGTTTATGCAAAAAAGAAACGTGTGTTTGAAACTAGCACAAGGTGTACGATTTTGGTGTGTGTGTGTGTGTGTGTGTGTGGGGGGGGGGGGGGGGGGGGGGGGGGGGTTAAGGCAAGGTTCCTCGCGCGCTCTGCGAACTCACGCACGGCGCACCGGCGTTCTTCTCGAGCGCACCGGCGTAAAACGTCCCGAGTTCTTAACGGCCGGCGAAGAAAAGTGATCGATTGGCATTCAGGACCATTCAATCCAATCTTCTGTGTGATGAGGAGAAACGCAGTCAGCGACTGGCAGCGTCCAGAGGGTTGGCGAGAGAGGGAGAGAGAGAGGGAGAGAGAGAGAGAGAGAGAGAGAGAGAGAGAGAGAGAGAGAGAGAGAGAGAGAGAGAAGGGACTATGCCTACTTGGGACTCGTTCTGCTGACGCGTAAATCGGTGCCTCTCACTTTAATCTAGAGCCCAGCGGTCCATTTCAAACTAAAAGTCCACTTTACGCTTTACTTTCGATCCGTCTTTGACTTTTCCCCTTGGACTCTCGTCGTCTGTAAAACGGGGACACGCTGCAGATGTTTGAAAGAAAGAAGAACCTTGGTCCAAACCGTAGTCTTCTTGGACTAAATAAGAGTTCGATTAAAACCGATCTGCACGACAACCGGAACCGGTGGGAAGGACACGCATTGGCGCGGAGTAAAGAATCAGACATTTGCCGCAGCGGCTGTTGGCTTTGTACCCAAAGGAGAGAAAGAGACAGAGGGAGGGGGAGAGAGAGAGAGAGAGAGAGAGAGAGAGAATGAGAGAGAGAGGGGGGGGGAGAGGGAGAGAGAGAGAGAAAGAGAGAGAGAGGGGGGAGAGAGAGAGGGGAGAGTGTATGTGAGAAAGAAAGAGGGGGCCAGGGAGAGAGGGAGGGAGAGAGACGGAGAGTGAGAGAGGGGAGAGAGAGAGAGGGGGGGGGGGGGAGTCAGCCTACTTACTTTAATGGACTTCCCTCTTCCCCCTCAGATCTAGAGATATGTACATATTGCAGTGTGGCTCCAGGCCCGGTATATGCTACGTTCACTGTAGTAAACCCGTTTTGTTACAAGCTGCTCAAATCACCTGCCAGCCACTTGCTGTCCAGCACTTTTTCGGTTTCCTTTTTTAACACGTGTCTCTGTTTCCAATAATGTTTATTTTATTATATACATTGTTTTGTGAGCGGAATTATTACATATGAATACACTATACGCCCCCCCCCCCCCCCCCCCCCCCACCATTAACGTCATTATATTATTCGTGTTATATATATATATATATATATATATATATATATATAAAACACAAGAATAATATAATGACGTGATTATATATATATATATATAATATATATTAAAAAAAATCCAAAGCAATTAGAAGCGGCAGACGAAACCATCATTCTTAATAGCCGTGACAATCATTTGGACAATATTTTTAATATAAATATTTGATCAGCAAATCAGTTCTGGGGGCCAAGAGCGAGCGAGGCTTATCACACGCGGACCATTAGTTACCAATTAACACGTGGGGGGGGGGGGGGGGGGGGGGGGGGGGATCTTAAAAGATCCCGCCCGGCGTCGGATTAGCGGCGGACAATTTGCAGTATCCCGCCATGTGGAGGTAATTAAGTCATCGGTTAACTTGGCACGGAAATGTTACGGTCTTGCATCAGTTTCAGGCAACAACTTTTAAATAATTCATGTGGAGAAAGAAAGTATAAGGATTAAACAGCCAGGATCATTGTATTTGTGTATCAGTGATGGTGGTGCGTGTCCATGCATTTAATGGGTGTGTGCTGATCTACTAGAGAAGAAGATAATGGAGAACGTTCAGGAACATTACAAAGAACAGAAATAGAATAATCAGCAACAAAATTAGATTTTTAATAAATGCTGTTAATCAACTGTTTTCATTACTTTTTCCAAGTACAGTGTACTTCTGCCCAGTCTCTCTCTCTCTCTCCCCACCCAATGATTTCCTCTGAGGTGTTTACTTCAGAAAGGAAAATACATCGAGTGACCGCTTTGATTCTGCTCCACAAGACAGGACTGTCCACAAGCTCATCTTTTTCTGTCTCTACCTCTTCCACTCCATCTACTCCTCTCCACGTCTTTCTCTCCCCCATTTAGAGGTCGTCTTCACCAGTCGTTCAGCATCAGCAGCATCTCATTTAAAACCATGACCGGAAGCCTAGCTGCCCCAATACGAACGGAGACAGGCATCTTGCTTTTAGAAGAGGCCCTTGGTCCTTGTTTCCCCTTGGAAATAAGGGCCAGTTCCAATTCTCACAGACAGACAGACAGACAGATATAAAGAGAAAACAGACGACCTGCAGAAACAGCCTGAGAGTGACAAGAGGGTGACAGAAAGAGAGGTTGAGAAGACAGAGAAAAGGAGAGATGGTGAAAGAGAGGCGAGATAGAGGGGGAAGAAAATGAGCAAAAGGGAGAGAGAGGAGAGAAAAGATTAGATAGTAAGAGAGAGAGGAGAGATACAGAGGGGCAAGAAAATAAGCAAAAGGGAGAGGACAGAAAGGGAGATAGTGCGAGAGAGAGAGCGTGAAAAAAAGGTGGAGGGAAGATAAGAGAGCAAGAGAGTAATAACCTTTCAGTAAGAATTTTAGCTGGTGGTGGTGCTGATTCTGTATGCATCACTAGCAAGCTGGTGTTTATTGGCTACTGGTGGTGGGACATTTCTCATTCACAGGCCTTCGGCAATGTCATACGTACATCCCATGTCCTCCTCCTTATCCTCCATATGAATATATATATATACATATATATATATATATATATATATACATACACACACACAGACGTTATATCCTACATACATTAATTACCTCAGGCATACTATTTTTGTTTTGAAGATGGAAGACGCATACTAATAACTTAAAAGTTATTAATAAATGTTTTTGGGGGCTTCATGAAATATATTTTATGAATCCAGCAACTGTAACATTCACCCAGATAGATTTTGTTGTCCCAATCACACGCACAAAAACATACATGGTTATAGATCACCAAGGGAAGCTTTGTTATTTTCAGACATTTTAAATATATAAACAGGAAAAACGAATATGAATAAACAACTACTATGGAAGTCATTTAAAAATACATTTGTTTAGAAAATGATTGATTATGGTGTGTGTGGTTTGTGAGTTTATCAGTATGAACACCATATTTCTCAGTCTCTAATATAATGATATGCATTAATCTCATAATCAGTTTTTCTTCTACATTTTCTCACACAAAGTCAATATTTAAAATCCGGTGTTTTACTCAAAAACCCTTGAAACAGGCATTTTGGAGTTCTACTTCTAGGGTCCAGCCGTGTGTGTTCCTGCTGTAAGGCAGGCAGGTGTGTAGATCTTCACCGTCTCGTCCCAGGAGCAGTCCAGCACCTATACACACACACACACACACACACACACACACACACACACACACACACACACACACACACACACACACACACACACACACACACGTTGGTTAGTCTAACACCGTCTACCCTATCTGCTCCTTAATAACATGTATTCACCGTCTTCAAAATGAATAAAATAATACTATATAGCGAGGGAAGGGGACCCAGGCAACCAGAGGGGAAGCACAGCTCTTTCATCACAGGTTTCAGCCTTTGACTGTCTTCCATCACAGTTGGGGGGGGAACGGTGTCATTTAACGGCTTCGTTTGCCTCGGGGGCTAATTAGAAATTGACTGGCTGCCTGGTTCCCAGTCCGTCGGTGTACCTGTATTTAACCACATGCGCTATCTATTCATTTATCTTATTCTCTCTTTCCTTTCTGAAATGACACTGCCTCAGACATTTAAAAAGGCCTCATCTTGCCCTGAAGGGACAGAGACCTGAGAAGTGTAGCAGTCGTTATCTCCTCTCTACCCCGACGGCCCTGGGATACTCAGGAGGGATATGGCTATCAACGGAATGCCTTTATGGATCCCTGGCTATCATTTAGAAGACATGCCACCAGTCTTCCCTGGCCTTTTATGTGTGCCTGCCCAGCAAAGCCCTTTGCCGGAATCTCGGCATGGTTAATCGGTTGGTCTCCCTGTCGCAAAGCATCCTGGGAAAATATACTTCTAAAAATCCACTATTGAGTGACTCCTTCATTCATGTATGCAAACATTTATTCATTCATTTATTGGCATAACATCATGAGCAAAACTCTTGGCAGTAGTGTTATTATTCCATGCATTAGGTTTTGAATGTCGATTTTGGGAATACATAGAGGTTTGCAACGTTTTTGTAATTCCAAATACATATTGAATCAAGATTGCTTTGTACAAACCATCATGGGTAAAAATAGCTTTCAAAATTAATCTTTCTACTTCTGGTTGCTAATGAGAACAAATCTGCAATAGCACAAGATGTTTCAGTGCTAAAGCTAACCCAAATAAAAAATTTGAGCCATTAGGGGCTTATTGTGTTTTTACCAGCCTATTGTGAACTTGATCGCTTGCCTCAGAGTGCATCGGAACTTCACATATCTTTTGACATATGATGCCCTACTTCACTACCGATTTTATTTTATTTTTTCATCCTCAAGCTGTTTAACTGCAGGGACAATCACATTTTTCATTAAATACTCTTGCGTCTGCGATTCCGAATTGTTTTTACTGACTTTTTATAAAAATAAATTATTTTAGCCCTGATGACAATATCAATACAGCTATCGATCTATATATTATAACGTGTTGCCTTGTTTAAGGTAATGTTAGCCAAAGATGACAAAATGTCTTTTTTTCTAAATGCTTTAAATGTTAAATGCTTGTGTCTAAATGCTGTTACAATTATAACAAAGTATTGCGTTCCCTGAAGCAGTATTCTATGTCCAAAGGCTCGTTGGAGATGGACAGACCAAATTACCGGGGCGAAGGGAGAGGTGGGGGTGAGTTAGCAAAACTCCAAGACAGTGACTCACTTCTGTCAGGAGAGGATTGCCCATCGCTAATTAACTTTAGCAGCACCACACAATCGAAACACACAGAAGGCAGCAAAATGGATCAAAGACAAAACGTGTGAGAGAGAGAGAGAGAGAGAGAGAGAGAGAGAGAGAGAGAGAGAGAGAGAGAGAGAGAGAGAGAGAGAGAGAGAGAGAGAGAGAGAGAGAGAGAGAGAGAAAACCAACATATGTACTTGTGAGAGAGAGAGAGAGAGAAGCTGTAGATGCAAATATTTTTCTCTGAGTGAACGAGATTGCGAAAATCCGTGAGGGCAGTGGAAGGGAACGAAAGGGAAGAGGACATTAAACAATAAGAAACAATACGGAAAAATAATTAAAGGAGGAAGAACCTCAATGAAACTGCACCAACAAAAGCCTCTTCCCTTGAACAATGCCCACTGTTATAGTGAAAACCTATTGCCTGAAAAAAGAATACAGAAGGTTTGACAACATTTTCTGTTTCTGAAAATGCATAAAAGACATGCCCCATTATACATAATGTGGTGCTTTGTTTTTCCTTTGACAAGAACATTTTCTTGTTTGAGTCGAGATTTAAAAAAACACCCTTTTGGGCAAGCACCCCAATTTCTGGCCTTTTGACAAACCCTACAGAGATGACACACACGCGATTAAAAGTCATCAATTTGAAACATGTGACTTGGAGGCTTGGATAAGACCAGCCGGTGGGTATAAGTGTACATTTTATGTTCAAGGGGCTAAGGCTGTAATATTTCCTAGTATAAGATTGAACTGCTTCATAAGCACGCTGTAAAAGAACAACAACCACACAAATCAACTGTTTCTGAGAATTATTTAGGAAAAGTTGGACCATTGACGTCATTGACCTGGGATGTCGGTTCACCATTGGTCTGGCTCTGAAAAATTACATAAATTGTCTCACTTTTCCGCAATGTTATTGCGGAAAACGTTAATGTTGCTGACCACAGTTTCTTTTAACAACATTTATGAAGCAGTACTCTCTTATATTAGATTACTTATACAAGATGACATATTTTATTAGAAGATACCCCAATGCAACAGTTCCCCTTGGATCTTCCCATTTTATTCAAAAAAGGCAGTCTTTTTTATGATGCTTGTCATGTGAAAATCTTCTTTATGAGCACGCGATTCCCAGGAAGACTGACTGACTACGTGGAGCAGTTGTTCTGTACATGTTGTAAACGAGGGGTGTGTGTGTGTGTGTGTGTGTGTGTGTGTGTGTGTGTGTGTGTGTGTGTGTGTGTGTGTGTGTGTGTGTGT
This sequence comes from Lota lota, assembly GCA_026745465.1. NCBI lineage: Eukaryota > Metazoa > Chordata > Actinopteri > Gadiformes > Lotidae > Lota > Lota lota. The sequence goes on from JACYXH010000249.1 coordinate 1,306,426, forward strand.
GTGTGTGTGTGTGTGTGTGTGTGTGTGTGTGTGTGTGTGTGTGTGTGTGTGTGTGTGTGTGTGTGTGTGTGTGTATCTGTCCTCCTTCAACAGCTTGCTGTAATGACATGTCTGATGACAATACAGCTCATTACAGCCAAGACACACACACACACACACAATCCCCTCTGACACACACACACTCGCTGTCACACAGAACAAAAGCCACTGAGTGGGTAGGGAAGGGACTCCGGCAGTCGCCAGATGATGATTGGTTCTTGAAGGGCGGTGTCTGTGATGTCAGACACGTCCCTGCCCCCGCATCCCCATCACGACATTACGACCAGCCCCTCTCCACCTCCGCCACCACATTTACACCCCCTCCCATCGGATCGAAACATGTGATCTCTCCGTCCTCAGACACGTGACCTCAAGTCCTGTTCGTTCAAGAGCTCCTGTAACCTGCTCCTCAATCCAGGTGCGCTATCTTAAAAAACAACAATACATTTCTCTGGTGTGTGTGTGTGTGTGTGTGTGTGTGTGTGTGTGTGTGTGTGTGTGTGTGTGTGTAGGTGTGTGTGTGTGTGACACAGAAAGAGACACAGCCTTAATTCGACATGCATGGCCTTTTCAGTTTGCCACTTGGTAAAAAAAAATAATCTCTCTGACAGAAATGTGTGTGGGTGTGTGCAAGCATGTGTGTGTGTCTTAATGCATGTGTTTATGTAGTCTAGTGGATGTTTGACTTGAAATGAATTACACGTCATGGAGCTGAATGGGACTATACACATACACCGCAATTACAATTGGGTCTGTCATAGTCACCATGGACACTGTACATGTTGTAGGACATGGAGGAGGTAACAGCCTATTTACGTTTCTCACACACAGTCATCTTATTGCATCCATAGTGGTAAACTACATTCATAGACATAATTATCGCTATCTGTTATATGTATTGATCATTCATCTCGATAGCAGTCTGCGCTACAAGCCAACATTTACTTGACTGCGGTACGTGAATATAGGCTGCTTTTGATAACATGATGGTGTTAGATTGGGCACTCACGGCAAAGAACACAATGCATAATGTGCATGGCTACAATCACTACCAGCATTACCAGTGATCTGACAGAATCCAAACCTTCCCTCTGTTCTAGTTGACAGGCGTCCTGCTTCGCAGGGCACTACTGTACGTGCATGGGTAGGACAACACGTTACAGCACTGCATGCAGCAAGGAAGCCCTTCACAGAGGCGGGATGTTCAGAGAGAATCCGGCGGGCTCTGAGAAAGCAGCTTCGTCCCTCCGATGAGAAGTATGAAACGAGGGGAAAAGCGTTTTTTAAAAAGAATGGACTGTTTTGGAATGGAAAGGACCTGGGGTAGTCATTGGACAAGACGGGGTGGTGTTATTTGGGGGAACTTATGTCCGATCGCACCACTCCAGACTACGCGAAGTTGATGGGTCAGCACAGCGTAGGGCCCACTGAAAACACGCACCTACCGACAACCACTCTACTACAGTAGACAATGAAAAAGACACAGAAGGCTTTAGGGTTCCCTGATGATGACGACACTGACAATAATCAGAATTGACATGACCAGGACAATTCCACAGCAACCTGCCCTGCAAGCAGAGGGTAGTCTGAGTCAGAAAACCGGACAACCCGTTTGTTTTGTGGACAGAAACACTGGAACCCTGCACACCGGAGAAGTAGTACAGGAAACTACAAAGGATGGTACAATCTGCAGTATCCTGAGCCTGCTGATATTGCTGGCACAACTGGGTCAGCTGACCTCACTCAGGTAGACAATCTCCAGATTGAACCAATGGACAATATAAACCAATGCTCTGACATGTATGATTTGGACCCCTATGTATCGTAGCTAAAAGATCTCCCAAAATACTCGCCTATATGTGCTTTAGAGTCCCTCAAATTACTAATCCCAGTAATATGTCAAAAACGATCTAAAATTAATTCTATGGACATTAAAGCAGCATTCCTTCAAGGAACTCCGTTGTTTTGGGAGATTCACATTCGTCCACCTGTTGAGGTAACGAGTGAAGGAACTTTATGGAAATCAAAGAAATGTGTTTGTGGACTTGCTGACGCTTCACTCTACTGGTATAATAGAGTGGACGAGATGATGTTGAAAACTGGAGCGAAAATGTCCACTGTCGACCCTGCGGTGTTCTACTGGTTAGACACAAACTGTGATGTGACTGGGGTGCTTGCCGGTCATGTCGATGACTTTATCTGGGGTGGCTCTAGCACATCTGCTCTAGTCCTTCCTCGCCTGAAAGCAGCCTTTGAAGTTGGCAGAGAAGAAGGGCAAGGCTTTCTGTATGTTGGCATGGAGTTGGCCAGTCCAGGAGGAGCTGTGCATCTGCAACAGAAGGCCTACATTGATGGTCTGCAGCAAATTCAAATGGATTCAGTGAGAGAACGGGATTCTCCTCTCCCAGATCAACTAAGATCAAAGATCAAACATCACCTGATATGATGTTTGAGGCCTGATGTGATGTTCGACACCTGTACCACAATGCATGATGCCAACAAAATCATAAGACAATTAAGGTCAGACGAAGTCAAATTGATGTTTCAGAACGTTGGAGAAGACATTTGAAGTTGGTTGTGTTCAGTGATGCCTCTCTGGGAAACCTTCAGGATGGTGGCCCGCAAGGATGACATTTCATCATGCTGATGGGTGAGGAAGGAAAATTCTCACCTGTCTGCTGGCAGTCAAAGAGGATCAGGAGAAACCAAACCTGACCGTGTCACGCTTGCTGGAGAAACTCTGGTTCTTGCTGATGCAGTGGACAATGCAATCTTTATTTAGAGCTCATGGCAGAACATGTTTTGCCTATTTTATGTGTCACACATAACCTTTAATGGATGCCTTAAAGTCAACCAAGTCAGTGACTGAAAAAGGGTGTCGCCTGGAGATTGAATCTCTTAAAGAACTCATTCACTCTCAACATATATGGCGTGTCATGTGGTCCACCACAAGGGATCAGTTGGCAGACTGTCTCACAAAGAAGGGAGCTTCTTCCCTGGTACTCCTTAAGGCTCTCAGTGAGGGAGTCTACAAGCTGGCATGATTTACTCTCTAAGGCCCCCAGGTAAGGACACTGGAAAATGGAGTAACCCGAGAATAATAATAGAACATACATTAAAAAAAGAAAACGTTTGGCCATTTCTAGAACGAATACTTTAAAAGTGTATGATTATTTCCATGCACATTTATTTTCAGAAACTGTTATTTTCCTTAAAAGAGAGGGAGATTGTGATGTTATAATTGTACTATTGATATTGCTGCCGCACTTTTATTTTGATATGATACTATGACACTTTGATATGACTGCGGCTGAAGTTGCTGTTCTGTCGGTGAAAGCGAACAGTTTCGTTAAAGTTATTAACGAATAAAGTGAGTCGTTATTGTATTATTTGTGTGTGTGTGTGGCCTGGTTGTGTGTGTGTGTGAGAGTGAGTGAGTGAGTGAGTGAGTGAGTGAGTGAGTGAGTGAGTGAGTGAGTGAGTGAGTGAGTGAGTGAGTGAGTGAGTGAGTGAGTGAGTGAGTGTGTGTGTGTGTGTGTGTGACCTGGTTGTGTGTGTGTGTGTGTGTGTGACCTGGTTGTGTGTGTGTGTGTGTGTGTGTGTGTGACCTGGTTGTGTGTGTCTGTGTGACCTGGTTGTGTGAGTGAGTGAGTGAGTGAGTGTGTGTGAGTGTTACCTGGTTGGGTATGTGTAGGCTGAAGTCTATCCCACAGACAAACTCAGAGTGATGCTCCACTGTCTCAAGAAGAGGCTGACTCCTGCTGTAGTCCCAGAACCTACAAACACACACATGCAGACAACCAGGTCACCTACACACACAGTATTATTAGCACTTTGTAATTGTTGTATGTAACTTACATTTTTACTTGCTTTGTCAGTGTATTGGAGATTTAATTTTTCCATATCAGAAACTGCCATTGAATGAACGAGAGGGTAGAGAGAGAGGATGAGGGTTGAGAGAGGAAGAGGGTATAGAGAGAGAGAAATAGTGAACGAGCCAATAAAACACTATTCCCAGACCTCAACCAATCAGACTAATTGAAATACTTTTTCTTGTTCTTGACATGAGGGATGTGTGTGTGTGTGTGTGTGTGTGTGTGTGTGTGTGTGTGTGTGTGTGTGTGTGTGTGTGTGTGTGTGTGTGTGTGTGTGTGTGTGTGTGTGTGTGTGTGTGTGTGTGTGTGTGTGCACATGTCTACGCGCATGTGTGTGTGCGTGCGTGAGTGTCTGTGCATGTCTATGCGCTTGTGTATGTGTATGTGTGTGAGTGTGTGTGTTAGATCTCTGACTCAGCAAATCCTCCCTTCAGGACCGTTTCACTTTGCAAATGTATTTAAACCATTTTCAGGATGAGCTCCATTCACTCTATTATTCCCATAAGGACCATTCACATTCTCTACATGAGATAGATATATAGATATAGACACAGATATAGATATGTCTATGTCTAGGTGAGGACAGTCCACATGGAGAGAAACGTAACTCACATTTCTCACTCTTAGTCAGCAAAATCAATCACGCTAAACACTACAGGACGTCTGGCCAAGGAGGTTTGTCTAAAGCCTGGCCTGTGATTCTTACCTCACGGCTGATGTATAGTAAATAGCTTCTCAACCAAAGCCAAAAAATGCTAGATAGTCGGGTTTAAAGAAGATAAAAAGGATACATTTTCATATACATTTCAAAATGGCGTGAAATGTGAAAAAAAAAACGAAACTTCAGAACCTCTATCTTCTTCGTGGGTATTTGGTTGGTGTATACTTAGCTCAATGAATTTCCTCATCACATCATATTCAAACAGACTAAAGATATTGGACCAGAATGTTTGTGCGAAACTTGCCACCTGATTGTTACCTAGGGGCTAACATTTGACCTCAGACTAGATTACGTTTATCGCAAACAATTCCAGGTTACGTGGGAGCCACTGCTGGGTCTTATTTGCTTAAAACATCTCAAAATGTCAAAACATGTTGAGTAACCATTTGGATATCGGATTGTGAAAGGTTATATATAACTATGTACTTTGTTTTGTGTGGTTACGGTCAGCACGGTTGAGAGATGTGGTTATAAAAGATTTTTAACCTGCACTTGTCTCTTCAGGTGTTACACCCGCCTACCGATCAAGAACCACATGTGCATTTGTTCGCTTCTCTTTGGTTTGTGTCTGTGGATTTTTGCCTGAATGCGTCAGTGTGTGTGGATGTGGGTGTTTGCTGCTGTGTGTATATATGTTTGTCTGTTTTTGTTAGAGAGTGTGCATATGTGTGTGTGGCCAAATGGCAGTACAAATAAAAACGTGTTTGTGTAAATTAGGTTGGCACGGTCTATTCCCGCGTCGTCTCCATGGTAACTTATTATTATTTAACCTCTATTGTGTTACACTGCAGATTCACCTGTCGGATGTGTGTGCGCGCTGTGTGTGTGTGAGAATGATTGTGACTAAGAGACTAATTAAAGGCATGGTGGAAACAGGTATGAAAGAGCAGGAGAGAGAGAGAGAGAGAGAGAGAGAGAGAGAGAGAGAGAGAGAGAGAGAGAGAGAGAGAGAGAGAGAGAGAGAGAGAGAGAGAGAGAGAGAGAGAGAGAGAGAGAGAGAGAGAGAGAGAGAGAGAGAGAGAGAGAGAGAGAGAGAGAGAGAGAGAGAGAGAGAGAGAGAGAGAGAGAGAGAGAGAGAGAGAGAGAGAGAGAGAGAGAGAGAGATTGCATGATAAGAAAATGTGATGTACAGGTGGGGAAAATATAAAAAAAAGCTTCTGGTGCTTTCATAGTAAAAGTACACCCATGGAAGGAAGGAAGGAAAGAACAGAATAAAGAAAGAACGATAGAAAGAACCGGATATCACCACTAAATGACGCAAATGTACACCCACACACACAAACACTATCTGTACAAAATAATCTTAGGTAAACATCAGACAGATGGGGCCGAGTCAGTGGTCAGATCTACTCTCAATACACTGATCAATGATTCAATGGGAGTCCATAATGGAGTCCATGTAAACAGGAGAACACAGAGAGCTAACGCACAGACACCTGTTCCACGGACCTGTCAGGGAAAACCCTGGCTGGAGCCTTTAAATCGATTATTCACTGGAGTCTAGGGCTGCCCCTTATAGTATACTAACGATGAGTTAAGCGGAAGAGGCTTAGTCGACAAATATTTAAATTGGTCGTTTAGTCACAGCAAAAAGAAAACTATATAATTAATAAAGCGTTGCAACCGAATGCATCTGTGGTCGCAACAAGCCCTGAATTAACTCATAGGCGTCTTGTCCTGGACACCACTACTAACATGAAGCGCTCCCCTGGTAGAGCTCCATACAGCCACATGACCAGACACACACCGTGGGTTCATTCTATACAGGCCCGCGAGGGTGAACCCTCCCAGACACCACTACTAACATGAACCGCTCCCCTGAGGGAGCTCCATGCAGCCATACAGTACACGGAGATGCAAACTAATCAAGCTAATCAATCATCAAGCTCTATTGCAATTGCTTGCTCTTAAATAGTTTTGCGCAATTATACTGTGTCTAAATAAATATAATGTCACTTTCCTGGTTGTCTACACATTCAGAACCACTTTGTAGAGGCCTTAATAGGCAGCCCGCTTTATGTGTGTGCTTGTAAAAATGATATTTAAAAGGCACATTATTACGGTTTTGTATTATCTGTAAAGTAGCACAATGTTACCAGTGTTTCTTTGATAATGCCGTCCCATCTCTGGAACTCATACCATTTGCTGATGCCCCAATATTTATATATTTAAATAATTACATTAAAAGTGGGACAATTAGTCGACTATCGGATTGAATGATGACTAAGAGTCAACTAAGAAAATCTTCTTTAGGGGCAGCCCTACTACAGTCCTCACTAGAGTAGAATCCTTACTGGAGTCCTCACTAGAGTACTAACTAGACTAGAGACCTCAGTAGAATCCTCACTAGAGTGAGTCCTCACAAGACTAGAATCGTCTTTACTAAACTAGAGTCCAGATAAGAGTCCTCACTAGGCTAGACACCTACCTAGAGTCCTTACTCTTCTTGAGTCCTCACTAGACAATATGCCTCACTATAGTACTGATGAGAGTCCTCATTAGACTAGAGTCCTCATTAGACTAGAGTCCTCCCTAGATTAGAGTCCTCATTAGTGTCCTGATTAGAGTCCTCACTAGAGTCCTCACTAGACTAGAGTCCTCCCTAGAGTCCTCACTAGACTAGAGTCCTCCCTAGATTAGAGTCCTCACTAGTGTCCTGATTAGAGTCCTCACTAGAGTCCTCAGACTAGTGTCCTCATTATAGTCCTGAATAGTCCTTACTGGACTAGAGTCCTCAGTTGAGTCCTCAGTAGAGTCCTCATTAAGCTAGAGTGCTCACTCGACTAGAGTACCCAGTAGAGTCTTTCCAAGACTAGAGTCCTCACTTCACTGTAGACTAGAGAAGACTATCAGGATTACCGGTTCCCCAACGCCACATTTATGTGATTATTTTCACCCAAACCCAGAAAAGTGCAAATCACGGTAGGCTTCAAAATCCATCAATCACAAACAGAAAAGACATCCTCAATCACACAAGTGGAAGCAACGAACGAAAGGGATATCAGCGTTGTTGCACGCAGCTTGTGGTTGGAGATACTGAAGACAAATAAAGTTAATGCAGAATTAAATACGTACAGTACATATCATGTGATAAAGTCATCCCACATTGTAATTAAATAAAATCATGGCCAACTTCTGAGAAAATTTGAAAAATCCAATATATTTTATCTTTTGGCTAGGCAGAGCGAGATGAAACATAGCATTCGCAACTCAGAAATGTTTGTTTTGTTTCTTTTTATATATAAAGTTTATAGCAGTGACAGTGTAACTTGCAGTTTGAGAAGATTGCTAAGGTAATTAACCTTAAGGTAATAAATAACGATAATTGAAAATGAACCAATTTGAAAACAAAGAAACGCTCGTTTTAAATAAATATAAAATAAAATGTTGGTTGCAATTATTTCAAGCTTTTAGATGAATTATAAAATTCTATGCTCAAAGTCAAAGAGGTTACTCAAACCTGGATCAGCACACATCAGCAAACCATTTTTCATTTGAGGGTACGTAGTGTGTGTGTGTGTGTGTGTGTGTGTGTGTGTGTGTGTGTGTGTGTGTGTGTGTGTGTGTGTGTGTGTGTGTGTGTGTGTGTGTGTGTGTGTGTGTGTGTGTGTGTGTGTGTGTGTGTGTGTGTGTGTGTTAGCAGGTGACAGGTGCCTCAGTTTTCTCAAACAAACACCACAAGCAGGCCCCTGTGTGTTTGTGTGCGTGCGTGCGTGCGTGGGAGGAGATATGGAAGGCCAACAGGGTAAAATCAACACCTCATTTTAGAGGAGCATTGATATAAATCGAGGTAAAATACGCCGGTTTTACTGTCCTAACGCCGTTTGTTTCCACTAGGTGTCATCCAAATACTTCAAATATCAAATCTGCATTCACTCAGGTAGATGTCTAATATGAAACGCAGATTACACCCATGTTATGAGGGGTCAAACGGTGCTCTTGCGCATTGAAGACTCAGAGGTTGCTCATTCAACTCTTCGCTCGATCGCGGACGTGGCTCAATCGAGATGAAGCTTTTGCAATTGGACTGAATAGGTTATATATAATTTATCAAAACCATCATCACAAGATCCTGCTTTCATAGCGTGTGATGAGACAAGCAATATGCTATTTATATTAACATATTATTATATATTAACATTATTTTTATGACATTGATATCCGCTCCATCATGACCTCCGCTAACGATTCTTCCAATGCGAAAGAATGTTACATTGTTTGACGCCTCATAACATGGGTGTAATCTGCGTTTCATATTAGACTACTACCGGAGTGAATGTGGATTTTCTATTTGAAGTATTTGGATGTAGCAGCCTAAAATGAGACCGCATTCATGTGAACAAACCATTCTTTAACAATCGTTGGTACTGATTTTATTATTAGGTATTATTCCTAATTTTATTATTAGGAATATTGCCTGTTGAACATGAGCCACATGAACATCAAGAAGAAGAGATGAAGGCCCACAATAACAACCATTAAATTCACATGGAACACAGTCGAAGAAGGCGAAAATATGGATCCATACGCTACTTTCTGAGAACTAAACGGAGACAAAACGTGGTGATCCAAGTGAAAGTAATGTTTAGCCTACAGTGTATTACTGAATTGAACATGGATTAAACACCCGATATAGCCTCAACATAGTGTAGTGTAGTGAATGCACAGCACGGACGTTAGAAATATCTTTAATGGACTGCTGTGGTCCGACTTGGGCTATCGGTGATTGGGTGAAGAATGTTCATCCTTACTGTCTGCGAGAATCAGGAGGAGGAGCTCCTTTGACTGCTAAAACGTGCCATTTAACGCGCTACTTGACGCGTTCAATTGCACGTTAAAAAGTCGTCCAAAATGCCGTCTGAGTAGGACAGCTACGTTCGGTCAAAGCAAGTTCCATTCATGTGCGTTGGACAGGTCTACCGCTGCGGGTGTTTGATGCACAGCCCAAAGGTTCTGGGTAAGAACCCCAATGTCCACAGTCTACCTTTAACTCGTCTTTGAGCAAGATCTCCTAACCCCTACCTACTCCTAAATGATGAATCCAAAAAAAAGAGCTATGGATTAAGGCATCTCCTAGCGGCTAAAATGGCTAAATAGTATGAATTTCATCGTATAAATTGAGGATTACAAAAAGAAAGATGTTGTCTTCTATGGCATCAGATAGCACACTACATTAGAGCAAGCAAAGGGGAGATTCAGAGGGGACAAAAAGCCTTTAACTTGACAGCTGGAAAAAGGAAACATTTCTAATTAGAGTTTAGCATTCCATTTTGGAATCGTTAGGATTAAGGCCCCTGCCTCTCACTCAGCCTGTTGTCCCCGCCCACTGTCTGGTCTGGAAACCAATGTGAACTCACCGTTGGTTACGGTAGCATAGGAAGCGGAGATCAAAGGTTAGCTCTTACCTGACAGTGAAGTCATAGGAACAGGAGGCCAACACCGTCCGACTGAAGGGAGAGAACTGTAGAGACGGAGGGAGAAAGAGAGAGGGAGGGAGAGATTGAGAAAGAAAGAGCGGGAAGAGGAGAGAGAGGGATGGAGGGATATGGAGCAGAAGAGATAGAGGAAGGGATGGCGTGAAGAAGAGAGGAGAGGTAGAAAGAGAGTGGTGGGGAAGGAGGGATAGAGAGAAAGAGAGAGCGAGAGACACGGAAAAACATCAACACAGGTAGGATGAATTGGGTCATTTTCCCCTTTCTACCTCGAACTCCCACCCTCTCCTTCGCTCCCATGTATCGTAGTTCAGCATGGAAGCAGACCTGCTCTGCTTGGCTCCGCCCAGGGCAACAGATGTTGAAACACACACAACCACACCACAGTGTTAACCGGGGACAGTTCGTAGTTTACCTTAGCTCACCTGGTTACGTGGGGAAAATAACACCTGGACGCCCCTGACAACCACACCTGAGATAGGAGACCCTGTATATCGCCCGAAACAATTGTTTATCTGTGTGTCTGCCGGTGTAGTTTCTCCACTATTTCTGTTTTCAAGCATTTCTCTGTCTAATTCTGCTTCTGTCTCACTCATCAATATCTAATAACATATTTCTTAACACTATTAAAACCACACACACGCACCGACACACATACACACACATTGACTTTGCCACTACACACTCATCAGCGATGGATTAGCTGGACTAGTTCATCTCTGATGAAAGGCAATCGATCAGTGATGTCTGGCCAGACAACACTACAAAGAGAGAGGGACAGAGAGCGAGAGAGGGGGGGAGAGAGAGACACACAGACAGTGAGAGACAGAGACAGAGAGAGTGACAGAGAAAGAGAGGGAGGTGTGTCTGTGTCATTAACTAGCATGCCAACACGCACACACAAACTCAATAAATTAAGATTGCACACACACACCTAATTCAAGACATTTGTAGGTTGCGGGTTGTGTGTGTGTGTGTGTGTGTGTGTGTGTGTGTGTGTGTGTGTGTGTGTGTGTGTGTGTGTGTGTGTGTGTGTGTGTGTGTGTGTGTGTGTGTGTGTGTGTGTGTGTGTGTGTGTGTGTCTGTGTCTCTTGTTAAGTCCATTTAGGTGGGTGTTTTGATGCTGTCACAGTCAGCTTTTCAGTACATCTACAGACGTTTCCTCACAGATTATGTTAATAGTGTGTGTGTATATGTGTGGCCTGGCTGCGTGTTTGGACACGCGTGTGTGTGTGTGTGTGGGGGGGGGGTGTTAATGTGTGTGCATACTAATGTGTCTGTGTGTGTGTGTCTGTGAGGGTTGTGTGTGCGCGGTCAAGATCGTGTGTGTGTGTGTATGTGAGTGTGGGAGTCTGTGTGTGCGTGGTCACGATTGTGTGTGTGTTCGTATGTGTGTGTGGTCCTGATCATGTGCGTGTGTGTGCGTATGTGAGTGATCATGATTGTGTGTGTGTGTGCGTATGTGCGTGTGTGGTCATGATAGTGTGTGTGTGTGTACCTTGACTCTGCGGATGGCGTAGGAGTGTCCGACCAGTGGCGGACAGACGGGCTGCCGGGGGTTCCTCAGGTCCCACACACACACGCTGCAGTCCACCGCCCCCGTCACCACGATGTGCTACACACACACAGTTACTAGAACATCCTCCGCACAACACACACACACCTGAATATTCTACACAAAACATGCACACCAACTAAGCACAGCATTCTACACTAAACACACACAATTCATCACGTTGTTTTCCCATTCAGAGAGAGAGAGAGAGAGAGAGAGAGAGAGAGAGAGAGAGAGAGAGAGAGAGAGAGAGAGAGAGAGAGAGAGAGAGAGAGAGAGAGAGAGAGAGAGAGAGAGAGAGAGAGAGAGAGAGAGAGAGAGAGAGAGCTTGTTCTTTACCTTTACATTTTTCCTTTATTTAGCTTATGTAACTGTAAGTTGCCCATGCCAAAAAGCTCTTTACAATTGAATTGAGAGAGACCTATAGGATGTGTCTGTTAGACATTGGCACCAGCACAGTTAGATCGCAAAAGTGCTTCAACTGCATGGGGCGGGCAGTACCTCGTCATATTTGCACCAATCACAGCTCAGGATCTCAGACTTGTGGGCCGGGATGGCCAATCGGCATGCAGCACTCTTCACGTCCCACACTCTGAGTGTCCCGTCACCTTGAGGGTGAGAGAGAGAGAGACACTGTAAACTCCTAAAGCTCTTTTGAATTTCATTTAATTGAGAGAGAGAGAGAGAGAGAGAGAGAGAGAGAGAGAGAGAGAGAGAGAGAGAGAGAGAGAGAGAGAGAGAGAGAGAGAGAGAGAGAGAGAGAGAGACAGAGACAGAGACAGAGACAGAGACAGAGACAGAGACAGAGACAGAGAGAGAGAGAGAGAGAGAGAGAGAGAGAGAGAGAGAATTTAATGAGCATTAGTCTGCTTCACAAAGACACAATTTGTACTGCAGGCAGGTTCTGTCGCAGTGTGTGTGTGTCCTAGAGGGACCTCGTTCTCAGTGAAGCATGGCCCTGTATGCATGCTTCTGCCTTTTGTGTGTGTGTGTGTGTGTGTGTGTGTGTGTGTGTGTGTGTGTGTGTGTGTGTGTGTGTGTGTGTGTGTGTGTGTGTGTGTGTGTGTGTGTGTGTGTGTGTGTGTGTGTGTGTGTGTGTGTGTGTGTGTGTGGAACTGCCAACTCACTGCGACATCAAGAAATAATGTAAACCTGAATGTAAACACTGCGAGTTATATTTGTCTATTTAAATGTGTTACATATGGATGGGTCTACTGAATAGGTTCAGACGGCTGCCCCCCACCAAACTGCAGCTTGTCCTGTTGAAAGCTGTGTGATGTGTACAATGCTGAATGTGTGCTCCTGCTGCACAAAAGTGATTCCCCCTCGGAGACAATAAAGATATATAGTTAACAGAATTAAACTGTCAAACAGGCGTAAGAGAATCATTAAGCCAAATAAAGATGAATACAAATCAGAATGTATAAGTTATTTCTATTGGGAGACTGGCCCTACCCCTGACCCCTAAAAAAAATGGTTTTCATTTCGCAGCTCAGACTCAGCATCTCACACCCGCCAAGCCAACCCCAAACACACCCACACCCACTAAAAACACATCAAACCCTATGATACATGGGTATGGTTAAATAGCTATAACAGGAAGCAGAAGTAAACTGGTTTCCTCATAACCGTGATAAACCTCTAGCACCACTGCCGTCAGATCAGCGTTTATAGCAGAGTTATTACATCAAAATAAGTATATGTTTTTAAGCACTGTTATATATATATATATATATATATTCAAAGTGGTCTAAATAACACAGCTCTGTGGTCGGAGGTCAAACGGTCAGACTGTCCCCAACCCTCCCCAGAGCTCAGACTCCACATCACACACACACACACACACACACACACACACACACACACACACACACACACACACAGGATGGAAAACTGCCAAAGTCGGACGGAATCAGATTGGGTCGCCGGAACTGGGTTACCTCGGCGACGGCGGTCTCCACCGGGGCGTGACACGCCACATGAAGTATGACTTCCTGTCTGTCATCCACCCCGGCTGTTATTGGCCCGTACATTTCAAGTGTTGGGAGGAAAAACACTCCCATGATTGGCTGTTATTGATCAGCGAGAGCCAACAGTGACCCAGCCGTAATACAACAGCACTGGGAGTTAGCGGCAGTCGTGGATACATGCATTCACACGCACTCTCCTCGACACACACACACACTCTCCTCGACACACACACTCACACTCCCGCATGTGCATATTCCTAATGCGACAGGATTCATAAATTCCATTTTTGCTTTTACTGCCATCAACAACTCTGTTTATTCTTCCTGTCTGCATTAGCGAGCTAACCCTCTGCTCAACCTCTGTTTCTTTTCTTTGACTTGGTTTTTGTTGTTTGAGAACTTCAAGATAAGATGAAGGCATTCATGAACAGAACAGCCCCTTTGACCAGAAGGAACTAGTATTACATGCATGGGAAGACTAGCATTTTGGTTTTACAATCTTGACTGTCAAAGATTGAACTGGTAAATCGTATCTGAAGACACACACACACAATCCTTTCTCTCTCTATTGATTTTCTTTCTTTCTCATTATTATGCAGACAGGCCTGAAGTAACCAACTTAGTAGTATGACAGTTACGCTCTAGAAGATCACCACCAGATGAGCGTATGCGTATGTCTGTGTGAGTCCATTTTTGTTTGTATGTGTTTCGTGCTGTTGCCGTCCTGTATGTGTGTGTGTATGTGTGTGTGTGTGTGTGTGTGTGTGTGTGTGTGTGTGTGTGTGTGTGTGTGTGTGTGTGTGTGTGTGTGTGTGTGTGTGTGTGTGTGTGTGTGTGTGTGTGTGTGTGTGTGTGTGTGTTTTGTTAGGCTTCAGCCAGGCTAGGCTTTTAGACAAAGAAACTGAGAAAGGGTATGTTTGTCAGGAAAATAATATTTGGCTATCCCTTTCACAATGTAAAGCTAAAATATTCCAAAATGTCCTCCACATGAGTTAAGTTAAGTTTCATATTATGCAATATATTTTGATATTGCGAAAATCTGCATCTGGTATTTAAAGAATTTGGTTTTTTGTGTTGTGAATCCCACATTAATGGTATATTTAGCTTTTTGAAGTATAGTTAATATGAACTGCTCAGACTCACAAAGACCAACCCCAAGTTAACAATGTCTACCAAGCACAATCTTGTCTCCTAGTGACCCTTTTGTTTTCTTACAATTATATTTGTCCCAACAGCAGTACGAGTGTATCTGTGAGCTGATGGCAGCCTGATGGATGCTATCAGAGGGGAAAACATGAAGGGGATAAGCAGCTGGAACAGTTTAACATCCAGCTACAGAAGCCTAATGGGTTTATGCTAGCAGAGCTGCCGTGTGCTAAAAGAGTTAGACTGAAGAGCGCTAGCGGGATACAGACCTGTAGCCTTGTATCTCGAATGCTGATCAGATCTGGCACAACAGGGCATAAAACAAAACTAGATTGTATAAAGCTTCTGATAAACATTGGCTTAAGCTTACCCCACTCTGTTTGGATTCCTGTGAATACATACTACTAGGGAGAGACAATGTGTTAGGGTAGCAATGAAAGATGTTTATTAAGCTACGATGGGGTTGGCTTGGAGAGTTTCAAGGAGATTTCATTATTTCGGTGCCCAAGACAAACTTTATTTGATGTGATAGCAAGGTAAGGTCAGACCTTCCTTAACTAGTACACAATTAATATTTGACTATATTTGTTTGTGCCACTTTGTGTTGAATGGGTGGAAAGGTTGCTTGGTGGTCAAGTAGATGGATGGCTTTACTATAGATGGATCAAACCATTTAGTTTGATCCAAGAAGTATCTTTTTAATAGTAAGTTACCTGGCTCACATTGATCACCACCCTCCCCCTCACCACCCTATTTAATAAAACAGAATAAAGTACAGAATGTTGTATTCTATTAACCTTAGAAGCCAAAATCGACACCTCTTCAAATTTGTTCTTCATGAAGAAGAGGAAAGAACACACACACACACTATGAAAAACCAATTAAAACTCAATCTAACGAACCCACTCCTGATTGCGCCTGGGTATTAGATACCAAGACGGGGGGGGGGGGGGGGGGGGGACTCAAGGGAGGCGGAAAATAGATGAGATGGGCCTACAACTGTGACTGCTATCTGATGGTGGTGGAGCTTCTGCTGCAACCCTGAATCAGCTTCACTCCTCCCTCTGATGAAGAAGAATATAAAGCACTACCTTTTATAGTTGTACTAAAATGTAGAAAATAATATAATAATAATAATAATAATAATAGTATAAAAGTACTAAAATGTAGAAAGTTGTCATATCGTCAACTCTGATACATGTGGCCAAAAACGCTGTGACAGAGCGGTAATATTCGATTGGCTGCGCATCCTAGCTCAAGCTTTTTCACTTGTAGGCAGAAGTTCTCCTGCTTAAACAGGGGTTTACCTACCCTTTGACAGGGACATTGGTTTGCAGCCCGGGTCACAACACATAAATACAGCCGGAACAACAACAAGACAGGAGATCCACTCACAATGACAGTGTGCAAAAACCAAGACAAGTTGTATGGGCGAGAAGTGTTATTTACAGGTGAAGATGCCAGAGGCAGTAGGGACAACAAAAGGAGTCCACATATCAGTAGCTTCTTCTAGCAGCAGGGGCCCCTAAAACAACAACCTGGGGGGGTAACAGCTCCAGCTCCAGTCAGAAAGGGGTGTTCCTGGCCTTAATAAAATAGCATCCCCTTTCAGAGAGGATGTGATAAGCCCCAGACTCCCCCAGGTTACACACTCATTGACTTCACGGCCGCGTGATGGATCTAACCGTTAGCTGGTGTTAGCGCAGCGAGGGGCAGGGTGGAGCATCAGGAAGTGGATTAAGAAACGCTGGGAGCTGATAAGAGTGGTGGTTATGTGTTTTCGGTGCATGGGGGAAATACCAAACATCAGGTGTGCTTGCCTTTTTATCTTATTTCGTTTAAGGGTGTTTGAATGCCAGGTTTTGTGAATCAAGCATGTCATGGTGAGGTCGCAGTTATCAAATCACATTAGGTAAATCCATATGGTGGTGGGTGTGTGTGTATAGGTGTGTATTTGTTTTGTTGAGGCAACAGGGCCTAACAATCTCAAACACTGATGAATACATTATTTATCGAAACACAAATGTTTTCTTGGGAAAACAAATCAGAGACTAACAATCAAGTAAATAAGGAAAAATAACAACTAAACCGTTCTTGAACTCGAAAACATTTAAACTAAGGTGAAGCACTGGTAAATTAATACAACAAGACTGACTCCTAGTGGCAAGAGAGGGTATTAAACATTTTAATTCTGACCAACAGGTAACTTAATATGTTTGGATATGTGGATTTAAAAATGTATACAATTTATCTGTCATCATTATTTTCCTTCCTTTTCGTTTATTTTCTAATCTTTCATTCATGTAGTCTCTCTTTCTTTCTTAAATCTGTTTGTATCTTTCATCTCACATCACCTGCCAGAGTTATAAATATTTTCTATACATGTGACTAGGCCCCAGCTCACCTGAGGCAGAAGCAAAGCATCCTGGGATGTGGGGGGACCAGACAGTACTGTAGATGACCCCTTCGTGACCCTTGAGTGTGGTCAGTGATTTGCTAAGAGTGGGGTCCCACTGACGACAAAATCCAAGAAAGAAAAAAAGAAAGATTAGACGAACAACGATAATGAACAACGACAGACAGTTTAACAGCCAGGCTGACAGACAGACAGGCAGACAGCCATTTGAAACAATAGATAGTCAGAATAAGTCAGTTAAACAGACAGAAAGACAGTTAACCAGCCTCACCACTTTAGCCGTTTGGTCCCAGGACCCAGAAACCAACAGGTTTTCTCCTCTGGTTTGAGACCAGTGAACAGAATACACCTGGAGACACAAACAAACACACACACACACACACACAAAACATGTGGATGACAACATGACCTTGCTGTTGTTGTGCTGTGTGTGTGTGTGTGTGTGTGTGTGTGTGTGTGTGTGTGTGTGTGTGTGTGTGTGTGTGTGTGTGTGTGTGTGTCTTACTTCCTGTGTGTGTTCGCGGACCACTCTGAGTGGCGCGCTGTGATTGGACGATGAGTCCCAGAGCTGCAGGCTGCCGTCTCCGCCCCCGGCAGCCAAGACGTTCTCGTTAGTTTCGCTCCACGCCACGTCGAACAGCCCGTCACTCCACTCACAGCTGTGCACGCACACACACACACACACACATACACAAACACACACCCACACTATCATTAAGGAGCAGGTAGGGGTTAGGGGGCATCTGTCTCAAGGATGCCTTGATGTTAGGCTGAAGACCCAGTACATTTTGGGCTGAGAGTCAAACACCACTAGCCAGTACAGTATCCTGCCCCCAGAAGATACATGCAGGGAAAATACTACACAGTGACACTCAGGTGCCTACATACAGATACGGGTGCATTTAGGTTTGGACTGACGGTCCACTGAGATGGACACCCTGACAGAGAAAGAAAAAAAGGAAGAATAGTTGTTTAGTCCTACCTCTTCACCAGAGCGATCCCAGACTCGGTCTCTTCCAGGATGAGCAGTGTGCCGGAACCTAGACGGAAATAAACTATTTACTAATGTAATTTAGCAGACACTTTTATGATATCCAAAGAGACTTAGAGTGAATTCTGATTCATTTCATTACGAAGCAGGTAGAGGTAAGGGGGCATCTTGCTCAAGGATGACTACATGGGCTGCGGACATCGGGGAATCGAACCCAGTACCTTTCACTTGGGAGGCACTACACTATCCTGCCTAAAGTGGCAGGATAGTGGCTGCCTAAATCCACAACAACAGACTGCAGATGTTGGTTGACCTGCCGTTGAGTGCTGTTTTTGTTTACTCGTTATGATCAACACACATCATACACTTTCGTTCGAGTAACTTTAGTTACCTGAAGCTCGTCCTTTTAAACATAGCCTGTACATAACACTATACTCACCAGCAATGCCATAGTATTGTGAAGCAGCGCAGGCCAACTTGGTGGGGATGAAGGGGGAGCCCTCCACGGCGTAGCCATGACGGCCAGGACTCCTGAACACCTTCACCTTCATCTTCCTGGCCGGTGCAGAACAGCCACGGCGCGCTGCGGCTGTCCGTGGCAATATATCGCTTGATGGTGATGGTGAACATAAAGTCAAAAGCGTATGTAATACAAGAAAGACCGTACCCTATTTACTTTTTTCGTATTAAATACGATGAAAATCGGCGTTTCGTTTCATATGGAGATGGTTTACTCATGAGAAAACACAATATATACACCTAATAACGGTATAACTCACTGTTTTTTTTATCCCAAGTTGAGCACTGATGATCACACGCGTTCAAAATAATTATAAAACGCATTGGAAGCCTTTACACTTAATAAAACGCATGCCCTTCCTCGAGTCCGCGCTACAACTTCCTTGTTTTTATCACGTGACCCAGACCAAGGTGCAGCGTGGTGCTAAAGTGTTGGCCACTTGGAGTCGACATTTCACCTTCTTTTCCAATTTAGGAAGCGTTTCCAACCTGTTTATTCTAAGTTATCCCACTATCTAACCTATAGCGCATTTTACATTTTATTTGTTGGGTAATATTCACACAATCCAAGACTCTTCAGCCTTTATGAGACTACGGAGTATAGGCCTTAAACTCCCCCAAACACAGTGGGAAAAAGGATGAAAAGAAAGAGAAAGTCGTATTAAACAGAATAGAGTAATGAGCATTTTTTTTTTATCTATAGGCCATATTCTGAACCTGTGGCATTCGAGGTGGCATAGGCTACAATGGGGTTAGCTTGGAGAGTTTCAAGGAGATTTAATTATTTCGGTGCCCAAGACAAACTTTATTTGATGTGATAGCAAGGTAAGGTCAGACCTTCCTTAACTAGTGCCAAATTAATATTTGACTCTATTTGTTTGTGCCACTTTATGTGTTGAATGGGTGGAAAGGTTGCTTGGTGGTCAAGTAGATGGATGGCTTTACTGGTATAGCCACGCTGCCTGCCATCAGGAATTTGGTCAGCATAGAAATTCCCCCATGTCCCTGGCAGTAGGAGTCCCGGCCATATATCAAACGATATCTCTCACAAACACACCCACAGGGACACACACACAGCACCCTGTGGGACCCCCCTCATTTGTTTCCTGGCGGGGGTTGGAAAAAACCTAAATATGGAGCCTCTCGGGTCAAAGGTTGCAGAACTTAAATATAGAATGTGCAGACAAGGCATCTTTAGGATGCACTAGAACCCCCAAAGCAAACACACACACACACACACACACACACACATACACACACATGCACACACACACGCACACACACACACACACTAACACACATGGAGGTAGGGAAAGAGAAAAAGTGCTTGTATTTCTCTGTGGAATACTAAAATACTAAACTTTATGATTTAAATTCTCATATTTACTATTTTTATCAACAGTCCCTTGTACAGATAATAATATGCTAATTCTGTTTGATCTATATTTAAAGGCAGTCTGGTGGCTTGTAGTGAGGAAGGGTGGCCATCTTGGCACCAATAAGGAGAAGGGGGCTGGGAACCAGATAGGCATCTCTGGGGCGGTTTGGTTCACAGACTCTGTTGTCGCTGCAGTTGTTGTTGTAGCGCGGCTACGTGCTCGGATTAAGCGTCCCTTTGATTTTTCTACCAAATTAGCTTCAGGCTAAATTGTGAGCTTATCTTTGCTGATAAGAGGGTTTGTCATATCTCCGCTCAATTACTAGTATCTGTCAGCTAGCAGCTACTGGGTGTAGCCCCCAGTATGTATGTGTGTGTGTGTGTGTGTGTGTGTGTGTGTGTGTGTGTGTGTGTGTGTGTGTGTGTGTGTGTGTGTAAAACGACTTAAGGATGAAAAAGATTTCCACAAATCATTGAAAAACGGAAAAATACACACTTAACCATATACTTCAACTTGCTAGTACCTTTGAATGCATACGAATTACAAGCGCGCACACACACACACACACACACACACACACACACACACATACACACATCTATTTCACCGGTTGACATGTGTGCTGTGGTCTGTCTGCTGCCACATTCTTCTCATCTGTTCACATTAATCTGGCCAGACATGCATGTGTGTGTGTGTGTCTGTGTGTGTGTGTCTGTGTATTTGTGTTTGTGTGTGTGCATGTGTGTGTGTGCATGCGCGTGTGGGTGTGTGTCTGTGTGTATGTGTGTGTGTCATATCCTGTGTGTCATTGCGTGTGTGTATTGTTGTATAGTTTATGTTTTATATAATATTTTATGATCCATTGTAGTTGCTATTGTCACCACGGAACTCTTACATACACACATGCCCAGATGTTAACCGTGAAGAAACACACACACACATACACACACTCACTCACTCGCTTACTCACTCACTCACACACACGCAATTTCCATCCCCTGGCACACAAGTACATATGTTGGTTTTCTCTTTCAGTTATTATCTCTCTCTCCCTCTCTCTCTCTCTCTCTCTCTCTCTCTCTCTCTCTCTCTCTCTCTCTCTCTCCATCTATCTCTCCCTCTCCCTGATTGATTACCTTTTATTCTATCCATCTCAGTGGTTGCAGTCTGCTTCTCTCTGGTGGTTTCCTTTTTATTTCTCCCCCTCTTCCTCTCTTTCTCTGGCTTCCCTCCCCTGTCAACCTGTTATTTTATATATTGTGACCAACACACTCCTCCACAGCCTGCCTCTGTTGCTTGTTTTTCTCCTTGAAGTTGTTTTTCCTGACAGTTCTACGTCTCTGGGGACAGTTTTAACTGGCACACGCTCTGTTATTCATTACGTTCTGCCTTGTATATCACTTACTGTGAACTTCATATTGTTACTGAACATCCACACTGCCACACTCTTCTGCCGGTGGACACTGGGAGCTGCCCAGTAGAACCACCGTTTTCTACTGGGGGACACTGGGAGCTGCCCAGTACACCCACAGTCTTCTACTGGTCGACAATGGGAGCTGCCCAGTACAACCACAGTCTTCTACTGGTAAACACCACTGTCTACTATTGTTGGACACACAATGTATATAAAATATGATGGAATAGAATAGAGTAGACCAGGCTAGACTAGACAATAATACACAAAACCAGACTAGACGAGACTAGGCTAGACTGGACCAGAATAGACTAGACCCCGCTAGACCAGAACTGACTAGACTAGAGTAGACTACAATTTAATAGAATAGTGTATAATAGAATAGAATAGAGCCATATTCTGTGATCAGGTGGCTTTTGTGTTAGCGTGTCAGGTAGGTAGCATGTGACCTGTAATGCGTGTGTCATTACGTGTTGTTGGGGTCAACCTTGTGTGGAGCATTCACATACACTCACACACACTCAACACACAAACCTTAAAATGCAGATGACATGCACATGTTCTGCATGTCATGCAGAACAGAATGTTCACGTGCACGCATGCATGGAGGTGGGATGCAGCGTGTGGAATGTGTGTTGGATTATGTGTGTGAGTGCATGTGTGTGTGTGTGTGTGTGTGTGTATGTGTGTGTGTATGTGTGTGAGCAAGCTCCAGGGTTGACCCTCATGGGTCTGTGTACTACCAGAGAGAAAGACAGGCGTAGGCTTCAGCTACAATGCCAGCCTCTGTGGCCCGGTGTGTGTGTGTGTGTGTAGGGGGCGCAGAGGACATGGAAGTTGGGGGGAGATGGGTGGGCGGGTCGAGGGCAATGTAGGGGGTCACACACTCTGCGAGACAAAACCCTGGGAAAAAGAGAGGAGAGGAGAGGACAGGACAGGAGAGGAGTGAGGAAAGAGGAGAGGAGAGAAGAGAGCAGAGGACAGGACAGGACAGGATAGGAAATGAGAGGAGAGAAAAGAGAGATGAGAGGAGATGAGAAGAAAGAGGAGAGGATATGAGGAGAGATGAGAGATGACGACAGGAGAGGACAGGAGAGGAGGAGATGAGAGGAGTGTGGAGAAGGGAGGAGATGAGAGGAAAAGAGGAGGAGATGAAAGAAGTGGATAGGAAAGAGAGCGAGAGACAAGAGCAGAGGAGAGGGAAAGGCAAGATGAGGAGAGGATATAATCAATAATTGATCATACAATCTTCATTAAACTTTTCAGAAAAGTTAACTTGTTAAACTAAAATATAACTATAACTATAATACAAAATATGTAATGAACAGCGTAGCTAAACACTAAGATAAAATCAAGTGTTACAGACAATAATAATCTTGCGTGAACCTTGTGTTAGCGGGCATTTATCAGATGGTTGGTAAACTATAGCTTCTAAAGATGGAGGCCCTCAACAAAGCAGGTCTCTCAGCACCAGAAATGAATAAAGCAGTTTCACCAGAACACACAGCTGTCATTTCTCTCACACACACATTCTCTGGTTCCCTGTCTTCATCTCTTTATCCTGTATGTCTTTCTTTCATTCTTCCTTTCTTTCCTGCATTTCTCATTTTTTTCTTATATGTGCTTCTTTGTTTGATTCAAGTTCAAAATGTTAATTCAATTAAAGTGCAGCTTAAAACACGGATCCACACACACACACACACACACAGCAACAAACACACGCACACACACGTGCATAAGCACATGTACACACACATACAGATACTGTACATACGCACACACATTCAGACACAGCACACACAGATACAGATACAGCATACACACACACACACACACACACACACACACACACACACAGAAATCCCCTTCATTGTTTCTGTGAATGGACTGCTTCTCATGCGTTGTATTTTTAGATGTTGTTGGGAAAATGCTTTAAAATGCCTTTAATTCTCTCTTTCTGTGTACGTACATGTTGGATGTAACGCAAGCACATGGTTGTGTGTGTGTAGACTAGACTAGACCACACCCACACA
Organism: Lota lota; assembly: GCA_026745465.1. Lineage (NCBI taxonomy): Eukaryota > Metazoa > Chordata > Actinopteri > Gadiformes > Lotidae > Lota > Lota lota. Next base: position 1,329,916 of record JACYXH010000249.1, read on the forward strand.
CTGCCCTGCATAAGAGCATTTTACTTCCCACAATCCAGATAATCCAAAAATATATTCATAATACTATTTAGTCTTTTATCCAAACGGACTTACAGTGAACTCTGTGAAACATGTCATCAATGAGCAGGTAGGGGTTGGGGCATCATGCACAAGGATGCCTGTAAGCTGTGGACATGGGGGATCAAACCCGGTGCCTTTCAGCATGGATATAAAGGGTTAGGGTGTGGTGGCCCCAGCCACTACACCCACTAACCACTACCCTTTCCCCAATGACTGTTCGATTTAACATCCTCTGAGATGTGACAGATGTCGTGTTTGAAAACCCAAAAAATTATTTATTTGTCTCTTGTGTAATGGCCCGAGTAGATATTGGTTAATGTAGTGGCTTTATAATAGGACAGCTTCTTATTGAGCATACTGGCTATAGCGTAGATGTTCTTATTCTTTGTTTGAAGGATTAGGTATTCTGTATAACTGAATTCACGGAGTAAGGGACTATACAGATAATTATCAGTTCTATACCCTTACAGCTGAATAAAATGGACATGGCACCAACATTGGGCCCTGGCAAGGTTCAAGTCAAACAGGACAACTTTATTAGTGTAGCCTTTAATCACGATAACAGTCTCAAAGGCTTCCACAGGCCACACAGGAAACGCTCTAGTGCCACCATACAGAAACACATATGACAGAACAGTTCTGTCATACACGTTCTCTGTTCGGTTGTTCAGGGTAGGGTCTATGTTTTAAAAGGAGCTGACTGTGTGTGTGTGTGTGTGTGTGTGTGTGTGTGTTTTATGTCTCCTCTGGGTCAGTCTGAAATATCAGTCAAGGGGACTTTCCAAGTAGTTTCGGCTGGACACTGATGTCCCGGGAGAGGCCCGCCTTCCCCCAGTGAGCACAAGTCAACGGTCCAATTCAGCCGCAACTGCACTTTTATTTAAAGAAAAAGAAAACCGAAAACAAACAAAAAAAGGGTTCTGGCTCCGTGAGCCACGGAGAAACCTCCGGGTAACGTTCGCGGCCACACCGGTCCGCTCCCGTCCTCTCGTCAGCGTCCTGTCACTCGCCCTCCGAGGGGTGAACGCAGGTTCCCGCTCTGGGCGGCCGTATTCGAATGGCCGTTCATTCGGGACGCTCCGGTCTAGGGGAATGGGAAAATGTCCTCAGCCCGCGAGGCGTCTCTCTCTGGGTGGTTCCGTAGCCGTCGGGTTAAGGTGGCGTTCTCCGACCTGTAACAGACGGGGCACACACACACACACACACACGCACACACACACATACACATGCAGGCAGGCACAATTGCACAAAGAAACACATACACACACAAACGCACACACTCACAAAGTCAGCTGATTGTCAACTCCCCCAAGTCTCCCAGCCTTTCTCACACACACACTTGTGCGCACTGTGCAAGGGCTTGTGAGTGTGTGTGAGTGTGGTGTGTGTGTGTGTGTGTGTGTGTGTGTGTGTCATCAGAGGCAGGCTTTCCCACACCATTTTCCAGAATCCATCAAACTATCCACACAAGCACCCATACACACACACACACACACACACACACACACATACACACACACATACACACGTGTCTGTTGGTGGCGCACATGGGTGTTAGGTCAGGGAGCAGGTCGCTATAACCGTGAGAGACGAGTGGTCGTAGCTGCGGAGCCACTTAGCATAAGTACTATGCTGCTCTATTGTATAGGTTAAAGGAACTCTTTCTCTCTCTCTCTCTCTCTCTCTCTCTCTCTCTCTGTCTCTCTCGCGTTCTCTTGTTCTCTCGCGTTCTCTCTCTCTTTAGGCCTCTCATCATACATATGTATGTGTGTGAATGTTTGAAGATGTTTGTGTGTGTGTGTGTGTGTGTGTGTGCGTGTGTGTGTGTGTGAGAGGATTTCAATGTGTGTGTGTGTGTGTGTGTGTGTGTGTGTGTGTGTGTGTGTGTGATAGTGTCTCTAATTGAAACCACAGTGTTATTAAGAGACAGGTAATTAGGGACAGGTGTCCCTATAAAGAAATGACAACCACCGACAGTTTAATGGCCAGATATAACATGTCTTATTGAATGTCCTACAGGTGTTGTATTCTTCTCAGGTAGGATGGGAGAGGAGAGGAGAGGAGAGGAGAGGAGAGGAGAGGAGAGGAGAGGAGAGGAGAGGAGAGGAGAGGAGAGGAGAGGAGAGGAGAGGAGAGGAGAGGAGAGGAGATGGGAGGGGAGAGTGGAGGAGAGTGGAGGAGAGTGGAGGAGAGTGGAGGGGACAGGATAGGATGAGAGGAGATGAGATGAGGGGAGAGCGTCCCAAAGGCAACAGCATTTGAAGTGTGGGTACAAAATAACACACACACACACACACACACACACACACACACACATGTTTGTGTATTTATGTTGTCTGGGTTCATATTTGTGTGGTTCTGTATGTTTGTATATATGCATATATTTATCTTTGTGTGTTAATTTTAAGAAGGAAACTTCAGTATATGTATGTCTGTCTGCCTGCCTCTCTATCTGTCTGTCTGTCTGTCTGTCTGTCTGAATAGCCAGACAGGGTGTATCCCTGATAACCTACTAGACTGGTGAT
>JACYXH010000249.1:1337500-1380000 GCA_026745465.1 Lota lota
GAAAAATATTTATAAAACCGGGTTCCTTCTTAGCGTGCAACAACAACTCATGCTGTGAAGAATATGGTTCTGTGTCTATGTGTGTCTATTCCGTGGCCCTTATCATCGTGGAAACAGTGATGTCACGGCGCTCCTGGCATTCTGTGCTGCTGTTTGATCAGCTGACCGGCTAGCGCCACCCACTAACTGGTGTTAACTCCGCCCCCTGGTCACTTTAGGGCTCGGCCAAACTGGAGAAGGCGGAGATACTGCAGATGACGGTGGACCACCTGAAGATGCTGCAGGCTAGCGGAGGGAAAGGTGCGCCTGGTCTCACCTGCCGGGGGTCTGGGAAGGGTCACCTGGGGGCGTTCGGGGGTGGGGGGGGGGGGGGGGGGGGGGGGTTGTGTTAACCTTCATCCTTGATTTTTGTACTTGGCTTGGATCAAGCGGCCCTTATTCTGCATGATACATCCTGATACTTAAACAGTGTTCCTTTTAAAATGGCGTTAACATAAAAGCCCTCATTGCACATAAGTTCACAGTTAAACAAGTTCAGGTTGTTCTGTGTTTACGTAACAAGAGGGTATTGCCACTGGCCAGAAAGGCATTCAGCCAGCCAGCAATACAGTCAACCAGCCAGCCAGTCAATCAGACAGTCAGTCAGCCAGAAGGCCACCCAGTCATTCAGTATAGCAGTCAGTCAGTCGGTCACTCACTCGGTTTACTGGTGTTTGCTGTTTACTGGCATTCAGATGTCAGAAGCAACAGCCATTCTATCTGACAGTAGGGGGTGAAGGGCTAGTCAGGGGGAGGGGGGGGGATGAGGTGATGGGGGCCCATGGTGAGGTGGAGGGGCTGAGGGAGGGTGGTCAGAGGGTGAGGGGGCCCATGGTGAGGTGGTGGTTGCGGAAACCGATGCTTCCCTTGATCGTTGGCCCCTGCTGTTTGCTTTCTGAGGGGCCAGTGGGAGTGGAGCGAGGCTGCCTTCACAGGCCACCTCTCTGCTCCGTTTGTTTGGGTGGGTGAAACCACCGGTGGCACGCAACACACACACATATGCACGCGCACACACACATAAATGTTTGTGCACACAAACACACAACTCTGCAGATAGTCCCCTCGCTAGGGAGGACCAGGAGGCCTTCAGAAGAGTGTGTTTGTGTGGTTATTAAGTGTTTGATGATTGTGTGCACACACATGTTCAGATGCATTGGTGCTTATCAATGAGTGTGTGCTAGAGTAGCTGGATGCGCACATGCATGCTTGTGTGTTTATGTGTGTGCATGTGCGTGTACAAATTTGCGTTTGTGTTTTCGTGAGAAATTGTGAGTGACTGAGATACAGTGGATGACAGCTTCAACCTGACAAGAAAAGAACATCTCACTCTCCCCCTGTCCCTTGCTCCTTCTCGCTCTCTCCCTCCCTGTCTTTTCTCCCACTCTCACTTTACCATCTCTCTCTCTCCCTCAGGTTATTTTGACGGCCACGCCCTGGCCCTGGACTTCCTGTCCCTGGGCTTCAGGGAATGTGTGTCCGAGGTCTCCCGCTTCCTGGGCTCCATGGAGGGCCTGGAACCCAGCGACCCTCTACGCCTGAGCCTCCTGTCCCACCTCTCCTCCTGCGCCTCCCACCGTGACGCCGCCGCCATGACCCTCCTTGCCCCTCCTCCCCCACCCCCAACGCCCCCACCACCACCGCATCGTCATCATCACCTTCACCATCATCCGGCCCCGCCCTTCCACTGGACCGCAGCAGCCGCCATCGCCACGGCAACCGCCTTCCGCTCGTACCCCCCACCCACCGCGTTCGGACTGAGCGTGCTCCCCGGTGGTGGGGCGGTGGGAGGAGAAGGAGGAGGAGGTGGCAGGGGCTGCAGCGGCTTCGCCCCCCACAGGATGGCGGAGGCGTTGCAGCACAGCCCGTCGGTCTCCATGCTCCTCTCTGGGTCCTACTCCTCCTCCTCCTCCTCCTCCGACATCACCTCTACCTCCTCGCCGTCGATCTCCTCCACTTCTACTTCCTCCCTCAGAGGCTCCAGCCTGCTCCCTTGCACCTCCTCCATCCCCATCTCCTCATCTACCACCTCCACCTCTCTGCTGCCCCTCTCCCCAATGGTACAGCCCATACCCCTGTTGCTCTCTGGCGGGTTTGCCCTCGTCGCTCCCTCCCTCACCCCTTCCTCCCTCTCCTCCCCCAGCCCCCCCATCTCCTCCACTTCCTCTTCCTCCACCCCCCTCACCTCCTCCTCCCAGTGCAAGCACTACAGACCTTGGGGGAGAGAGGTTGGCGCTTGCTGACCCATCCCCCCCCCCAAAATCTCTAGCAGTACGTGGAAATTAGATTTTCTTTATTTTCACAAAACATTTAAGATTTTCGACCTAACTGTGCCCACAGAGATGTTTGAAGATCTTCTCAATTTAATTTGAGTTTATATTGAATGTGTTGAGGTGAGATGGAAGATGTTGCAGCTCGTTAAATCATGCTTACTAATGTCTAATGTGAACAACATAAGTTGGCAAAAAGTCAGTTGGTATTTGCATTCAGCAACCTAATTCTAAAGAAATGTAAATGTAAACTTTTACCTTGTTAGCTTATTTCGATATATCTTTCTACAAAGTAAAATTATAACAGCTCTTCATCAAATGTTTCCAGTTTAACTTTAACTTGATTCAATCCCTACCGATCCAAAGAAGACACCTTTAGTGATGATGTCAAGAAAGTTAGCAAACTAATTTATCACTTGTGGCGATGAAAATGGTAGTAGCATTCATGTAAATCATATCATCTCTTCTGTATCTTTTCTCTGGCAAATAAATACACTGTGAGCGGTTTAGCTCAAACAGATGAAAACCATGAATCCATTCTGCTCATATTTGTAAATCGAGAGAGCTAAAGAAAATGTGTTTAGTCAGTTTAAATGATTTCCACGCTGGAGTCACTATCGCACCGTTGAGCCATTAAGTGTGGAAGCAACACCAGCATCACTTTCATCTGAATGATAGGCATTCAAGGGGGGTGAGGCAGTTGTCCCGGCCCAGGCGGCAGCCATGGGAACGCTGTCCCGGTCAGCCTACTGCATTTCCCTCGCCGGCTTGCCCCTTATTAGTGGCCGACGCTCAACATGCGAGCGCTGATATGCATAGATTAATAATAGTTAGCTTCTATGTAGCATCATCTGCTAGTCCATTCCTGATTACAAAATAGTTTTTCTTTTAGCATTAATACAATTAATTTAGTAGACCTATTGGATGTTTTACATTGTAAAAGTGAAGTGGATACTGCCCATGTGACTTCATGTTTTTATTGGAAAAAAGTTGTCAAATCGAATTAGCCCTAGCTAACACATTTAGTTTATAAAAGGCAGTGTAAGAGGCAGCTTTACTTGCATTACTTTTATTTAAAGGTACTTTTTGTACCTTGTTTATCGATTGTGTTACCGCTTAGCACTAGCTAGACATGAATGTTCAACAAAGCATTTTCGAAATAACGTGACACTTATTTAAACAAATCAAGTAGCAAACAAAACATGTGGTCTGTGACTATAAGGACAAACAACTGTAAACAAACAGGATTAAGAGGGATAGAGAAAGTCTCACAAAGAGAACAATGAACAGTCTCCAGCTGGGCGAACATAGCTGTATGTTCGCCCTGCTGTACTGAGGTACAGCTCCATCTCCACCTCTCCGGTGTCTGGACTAGGAGCTAGGAGGTCAGCGACACCATGTTGTTCGGACTTAAAATCTCAATCCAGTAGCCGTCTGGGTCCTGGATGAAGGCTAGATCTTTCATCTTACCTGCGATGAGGAATGAACACACACACGCACTTGAATACAATTGATCTATTGAGGTTAATTACTTGAAGAATTGGTTAGTTGGTTTGATTCACATGTTGGTACATTGCATCGATTGGATGTGTTGGTTGGCTAGTAGGTTTGTTGATTGTGATCACCATCTACTGGTGAAAACCAAGATGTGCACAAAGCAACGTAAGGCTATGCTTCCATTCCTCTATGAAGACACTGGTGGCGTATAGACTAAGTTCCTATTGTTATACAAGTGAAAACGCACCAGCTTCAGGCTTCTTGATAAAGGTCACTCCTAGAGCTTCAAATACTTTGCAGGCAGCATAGACGTCTGGAACGGCGATGCCAATATGGCCTGGGGGTGGGGCAGGATTGAAAGATAGGATTAGACTACATACCGACACATCCATACAACCACAAACACACAGTTACAGGCCGATACCTATGCAACACAGAATGGTAAAGTACATTACATCTCTTGGGGTGGATGCTAGCAACATTGCAGTTAACATGTATGTATGTATATATGTATGTATGTGTGGGTTAATATTTAGAGGACTCCAAGTAATTATTGTGACTTTAAAACAAAACAGCTTTTAATTGGGTGCGGTGGAATACTTTGTTTTCATGTTCCTGTATTCATGTGTACTTCCTCACCAAAGCCTCGAGGCTCTGAGTTTCCATTATGATGAGACAGATTCACATCAGACTCCGAACCCCAGTTACTAGAGAGAGAGAGAGAGAGAGAGAGAGACAGGCAGAGAAAAATAAATACTGAGTTGACAGTTGTAGCTTTTTGATAGTTATGGTTTGATCCATGTTGCTGGTTCTAGAGGTCAATGGTACGTTAGTACGAGTTAGTTCGATTCATGTTGATACATGTTGTTCAAGATAGCTGACAGTTCAAGTTACATTCATATTGATAGTTCTAGCCAGTCGATTGTAGCCTACTAAGTTAGATTCATGTCTATGGTTCTAGCTGTTTGATGGTACTAGTTCGATTTGCAATTATGATTAGTTAATAGTTATAGTTGGGTAGTTGTCATTTGTCACTTGGTGGCTAGTAGTCTTAGTAGGCTTAGTTCTAGTTCAGCGGGAAGCATACTTCTTGCAGAAAATAAGTTTGGCGGTATGTGATTGCATAGAAAACAAACAAACTTTTTTTTCTGCACTTCTTGCAATGCCAATATTTCATAACTTACCAAAAAAAATGGTAGTAAGGAGGTTACCACATTGACCACAGAGGGCGCTATAACTCACGGTCAAACCTAAATGGCCACGCCCCCCGCCCCATCTGACGAGCATTTCGGAAGCTTGGTAACTTTGCCTAATTTGACATGCTGAACCCATATGGTCCGTCTAGATGGATTTGTCTGTACCTTGAAAATGTTGGAAAACCTTGAAAGCTCTTGAAAAATGACCAAGAGACCATAAACCAAACTGACACAAGATTTGGTACACATTGTCCTTAATCATGCTGACCTTAAGCTATTTTGTTAAAAATGCCAGTTATGCACAAATACGTTTATGCAAGTGAGCTGCAATTTTTCAATCACAAGTCCGCCTCAGAGTATTCCAGGGGCCTCAACTTTGGTTAATACTTTAAATACATCCTCCTCAGGTTATGTGGAAAGTTTGCCAGGGACTTGAAAAGTGGCCCAGGGACACATACATAAGACGTTTTTCCAATATACTATACTAGCTCGGCATGGCACGGCAGCCCAGCGCACATATACAATAAATTTTTTTCCTAATATCAAGGACATTGCGTGGCACTCCATGTTTGTGTGGACACACATGGTGTGCTGAATTGAATATCTGTGTTGAATATCGATATCAGCAATCTTATAGTGTGAAATGTTGACCAATGTCCAGTCTTTACACCACGACTAATCTGAATGAAATCTGTCCTATTTCAACGACCTATTTTGTTTCGCAAAACAATATCGTCAAACTAAATTCACTGCGGTGCTCTTCTATTAAACCTTCATTACCCTTTTTAATTAGGCGTATATAGTTATAGGAATGAACAAATAATAAAGAATCAAGCTGTTGAGAACTCTAGCCATACTCTTCGTGCGCGGCATTGCGTCTCATTCACAAGAACATGCAGTTGATTGTATTTTTATAGGTCTATATTCCTACAATTTGAGAGACAACCGAACAGCCACCAGGGCTGACGTCACCGCAGCCCACTTGGAGGCGGGGCGCGCTCACTTTGGCCCGACCTCTGAGAAGGGACCATCTCGGGCGCGGTACGGCACGGTACGGCACGGCACGGCACGGCGCGCTGGTTGTGGAAATTGGCGCGGCGCGGTTCGGTACGGCAAAAGGTGCCAATGGAAAAGCGCCGATAATGTCCTTGCTTATAAGCCTAGCTAGCATTAGCATGTTAGCGTGATCACGGAGAATTGTCCATACAACGAGTTGGCTCATGCAACCACACACATTATCTTCAGAAGATACACATGGCGACATGTCTAGTTTGGAACTATGCTCCCCGCTTTTGTTGCTGGTTCTGGTCAGTTAGGTTTATGTTATTAGTTCTAGATATTTGGTTCTAGTCAATTAAGTTTCTGTTATTCATTCTAGTTAGGTTTATGTTATTTGTTCTATACAGTTGGTTCTGGCCGGTTAGGGTTCGGTTATTGGTTCTAGTTAGGTTCATGTTATTTTTTCTAGACAGTCGGAGGTACTGGTCAGTTAGGTTTCTTCTTACTGGGTGAGCTCTATGGTTCCCCGGCGGGAGAACGTCCAGGCGGTCCTCTCCTTGACCTCCGTGGGGATCTCGGAGCGGTCCTCGTAGCCCAGGAAGTAGAGGGAGAAACGCATCGAGGGGAAATCGATTTTCTGAAGCAGCCTGCAATAGAGCAACAACAGGAAATCATCACTGGTGAAACTTTAAAAACCCCTCCTGCCGCAGGACAGATACACAATTAGTAGTTTAATCAGAACAAATGTCCTCTAGAATTTCCTTTTCCTCTCTACCTATCTTTCTCCCTCCCTCTCCATCTGTGAGCGTCTCTGTCCCTCTCCCTCGCTCTCTCCCTCATACTCATACTGTATGTTGCTGTCTCTCTCCCTCCATCTCTCTCTCTGTCCGTCCCTTCCTCATCTCATTATGACCAAGTTTATGTTCAGCATCTTCTCTGGATAGCTCTGGAAGAAAATCAAAGATATTGCCTACAACATCAATGTTTTTTTTTCTAAAATTTGGATTAAAACAGTTGAGATTTATAAAGAATAAAGATATCCTTTATCACAGGCCTTGCTATAGAAATAAATCAGGCAGAACATATCTGCTTTTACAAACCTGTCCGTCTGCTCGCAGAGCACACTCATTTGTATATTACCGCACACTCCTGGAAGCTAGGCGGCCCATGTTTTGGTTGAAGAGAATAAGAGGGGGAATAAAGTGTTTAAAAAACAGAAACTCACGCCATGCCTAAAACCCGCGTGTAGAAATCTAAAGACTTCACCGGGTCTTTGACTCTCAACATGGTCTGTTGCATCATGAAATCCTGCAGAAAGAGATAGACACAGAGACAAGAGAAATTTGAGCGGGTGCAGGGCAGATGTACAGGGCATGTTACGACTTGAAAGAGTGGATGTTTTTCATATTTTAATATGAAAATATGAACTATGTCCAGATCTTGTTCTAAATCGATAGGATAGACAACTCAATCTTATGTTTATGACTACTGTGTAAATAAAGTAGGCTACTAAACTGCATAGAGCTGTGACATAGTATGCAGCATATGTAACTTGAACGCAAGCCATGACTGTCTCCTCTCATATTTACTTACCTGAGTGATAGGGTTTCCCTCTTTGCACGCCTCGGACACCGCTTTGTCCGTCAGTCCTTTCGTTTCCATCGTACTGGGTTGTTCTGAGTTCAGGAATGTAACCGGATCCTTTTTTCTTTTTTTAATACACAGTATTATATCCTACGCGGTTTACTCGTCGGAGATGTGTCGGTTTTAGGTGAGGGCGAACATGTCACTGGTTACACGGCCACGTCTTTCCTCACACAAACTACGGTGATGTTGTCGTGAAGCCGTCGGGGTGCAGTAGGCTCGACCTCCTCCGTTAAAGCTGGGGGGACAGTCCGACAGTCCGAGATGTCCGACTGGTAGACGATCATCCGCGTCTGGTCAAAAACACGTTCTGCGAGTTTGGGTTGCTTGTGCAATCTGGATTACACGAGTTCCCTCCCTCCAAAATGCTCCGGGGTTTACTTAGCTTGTGCTGCTCTAGAAACGGGCTATGTGTTTGATATACAACATATTTGGGGGATTACATGTGGTGCTTAAAGATAAGGAGACATATCTGGTCTTTAGAATCATGGCATTGTTGGGGTTTTGTCTCAGGCGTTTCTTCCAAGAGATCAAATACGTCCAGCATTGAAAAGAAAATGTTTCGGTTTGGATAGGGAGTGCGAAGAGCGATTGGTATAAAAGTTCAAATATATATAGTTTAGTTTGCTGTAGTGATCAATATCAAAGGTTGCCATGAAGTTTTAGCAGGATTGATGGTGATCCACCCGTGAGACGTGCGGGGGCTTGTTTCACGTCTCATAATTTGATTGGACGGGGCAGACTGAGAGAATAACCGTCAACCAACCAATCAGCATGCAAACTGCCTTTTATTTTTCACTATACACACACAATACAAAGGTTGTTTTCTATAGCTATAACACTTAATGTGTAACCAATCTCCAAATAACAACCATATTTGGTAATTTTTTTTAAAACAATAAACGAAATTTAATATAAAACCAACAGCAAGAAGTACAACTGTCCTTTGTTTCAAGGATATACAAGTAAACGATTCAAAAGGTTATATACAAATTTACATTAGCTTAGAGGCATGTCATGGCAAGCACCTCAATAAAAAAAGACCAATAAAGAAAAGAAAACGATGGCTATCTAAACCAGTGTAACTGTTACAGCCTTCGTATACCAATGTGGGAGAGTTGCATCGCCCTCTGAAAATAACTTCAAAAAAAAAAAGGACCACATTTGAGAAACATTAATACTTAGATGCCACACTTCTCAGTGTAGGTGATTAAGAAAAAGAAAACGTCAAAAAGTGGTTCATTTCGGGCCGCTTTCGGTAGGGCTCGTCGGTGCGCGCCAGGCCGGAGCGGTGTCCATCTCCCCTCATCTCCTGGCGGACCGCAGGTTCTCCAGCAGCAGCACCACCAGGCGGTTCTTGAGGCTCTGCAGCTTGCTGCCGTAGGTCTCCCGCAGCACGGTGGACAGCCTGCAGCGCAACGACCGCAGGCAGGGCAGTGAGCCGCCGTCTGGGATGTTGAGCAGCGTGTGGAACAGCTCCAACCAAAGCTCGCTGTGGGGGTTCCTGTAGAGACCCACCGCCATTTATCAAACAAGACAGGCGGCCAACGGATGAATAAGGTCGCTAACGTAAGCTAACACAGCAGGCGGCTAACGGACGCAAACAGTGCCAACATTAGCTAACGTAGCAGGTGCTCATGTTAGCTAATAAAACGCGTAACTCCCACATGCATGTGCTACCATTAGCTAACAGACATATATGGCACTTATGTTAGCCACGTAACAGATGACTAATACATATGCTAATGCAAGATATGCTAATGTTTGCTGTGATGTGAAACATGGTGACAAACCAGATGAGGAACGAAAAGCATGCGCCTAACATACACCTACGGCGCTAACGTTAGCCAACAAAGACAGTACAGTACCTTCTGAACAACGCGTTGGTCTTCCACACTCCATCCTCCTGCTTCACCTGCATGTACGTTCCAAATAGCATGCAGTACACCGTGCCCGCGATCCCAAAGTAGTCCGTCTGAAAGACAAACACGCACCTTAGTATTTTACATCCCAGGAAATTTAAAAATCACATAAAATCAACACTACCACAAGTACAAGTCTTCAAGTATAAGACTACAAGTACAGGCTCTACAAATTACTGTAGAGCCTGTAGAAGTCCATCGCCCTGTTAGCAGTGTATTGATCAATGTGAGTTGTTGTTCTCTATATCTTTTCAAATCAACCCATTTGGCTTTACCTGATAGGACCAGGGTCTGCCGCTGAGCATCTCAGTGCACTGGAACCCGGAGGTCAGGCACCTGGCGGTGAACTCGGTGCCTTTCGGGAAGAGGTCCATGTCTATGCTCTGGCCCAGGTCTACCAGGACCATGCCATGCTCCATCACGTCGGGGTCCAGACACTGGCTCTCCAGGAACCTGCAGCGCACCCGGATGACAAGCGGTCAGGGGGCAGGTTAGTTTAGCCAAAAGGTTCTGGGTTCAAACCCCACAGCCTAACCTCTAGTCATCCTCGAGCAAGATGCCCAAATCCTTACTGCTCCCATCTCTGTATTAACCGTCTCACCCCTACCTGCTCCTTAAATTCCAGGATGGGAATATGTTCATTCTGCACTCTTACATGGTTTGATTTTATTCCTACAGTTATAGCAGGGCCATGATAGTCTGGTGGTTGTGGTATTCTACTCTTAGCTCAAAGGTTTTTGGTTCAAACCCCAATGTCTACAACCTACCTGTAGGCATCCCTGAGCAAGATGCCTTAATACCTATCTGCTCCTTTGGAATATGTATCTAAATGCTCACTGTAGGTGGCTTTAGATAAAAAAAAAAAAAAAGCCAAAAAAGTAGTACAGTACTCCAGCTGTATAGATTAGAAACCCGGTCTGGCAGCAATTTAATTCATAGTGGCTCCATTGATAGCTATAGGTTTTCAGAATTTCCAGTAGGCCAAGTATCATCTAGCCAATGAAAACTTCCAACGCAGGAACAAATACACCACGCCCTCACCTCTCTCCCAGCAAGAAGTTGTCTGGCTTGATGTCGGCGTGCACCAGGCGGATGCGGTGGAGCTGCTCCACCATGTGCAGCATGCAGGTGGTGAAGTACATGACCAGCGGCTGAGGCATCACCTTGTCACTCAGCTTCTTGTACTGGTTTACTGCGTTCTGGAGGGGGCGGAGTCACACGGGGAGGAGAAAAGAAGGATCGTTTGGAGAAAGAAAATGGTGTTTGCCCACAATGACTTGAAGACAATAAGAGTGGACGGAATTGCCTCGTTGTGTAAACAAGCAAAATTGAACTCACCAGTAGCGTGCCACAGCGGTGCAGCTCAGCCAAAAGTATGCTTCCGTTGTGGAAGAGGTGGGCGGACTGGACTTTGATGTAAAGGTGTCTGACAGCAGGGGGCAGCCTGCCATCCAGCTGGGTGTTCATGTAGAACTCCCAGGGATTGGCCGGCTTCTGAACCTGGCCACGGAATCAATACAAAACACAATGATTGGTTTTGGCTCAGATGCTCCCTTATCATTAACTTAAACGTAACACGATTTAACGACTTGAAGAAATGAATAAAATCGATCAATAATTGTAATAATTTATCAAGTAACGATCCAAATTATTATTGTTACTGCTTACAGCAATGTTCTATTGAAGGTTGATAATATCTATAGCATTAGACTGTCTTGTTTTTTATGACAACCAAAGAGGTGTGTGCGTGTGTAACGCGTGTGTGGGGGCAGCAGTAATGGGGGTTACCTTCATCACCATCTTCTCCGAGGTCTTGGGGTCAGTGGCCTGGTAGATTTTAGCGAAGGCCCCCTCTCCCAGCAAGCAGTCCACCCGTAGCGACGCGTTACCTGTCCACGGTACGCAGCAAGTCTCATTAACACATGCCCCTTAGCGGACACAGCAGACACAATGGAGATATACTGGAAGAAGGATGGTAAGAGTGTAGTGTAATGGTGTGTAACTCCCAGTCAAAATAATCTGGGTCCAAACCCCAATGGCCATAGTAGGGCTGCAATTAGTTGATTGATTAATCAATCTACAGAAAATGTATAGAAACTAATTTGATAATCAATTGATCGTTTAAGTAATTTATCAAGTTTATCAAACATTTGCTGCTTAACGTTGCAGTTCAATTCAAATATTTGGTTCATGGATAATTTTAAAAAGGAATAGTTTTGTTTTTCTTGGCTGCTTGTCAGATAAAGCAAGCACATTAAAGATATCACTTGGTACTCTGGGAAGTTGTCCAGACTAAATGAATAATCGACTAATCAAAAAAATAAATAGATTAATTGACTATTAAAATAATTGTTAGTAGCCCTAGCCCAGAGTCTACCTGTATCCAGGTAGACTCCCTCCCCACCTGGTCCATAAGGACACGTTTGTCTAAATAAATAAATAAATGTTTTGCATGATGCTAAATGGACAAATAACACTTACATAGCATGTCGTACAACGTACGAAAAAACTGGAAATGAGGTTGGGACAAAACGTTATCAACAGGATGTGATAGTTTGGCATACTCAAACCACTCAAACAGGAAGTGACTGAACTACCCGACCCTCCCTGACCTGCAAAGATAACATTTTGTAAAAGTTGGGACTATTTCCATCAATGGTCCCATTTGGAGAACGCAAATGCTGGATCAATGATGTTAACAGTCCAAAGTTCATGTTGCAGACCGAAACGTTTTCACAAAACGCACTACAGATAATAGCCGAGCGTGACAGGCCCCCTTTCACCCTCCTTACCCATGGTGATGGTGGTCTTGGGGGTGATGTTGGGGACGTTGCACTGCCAGCTGATGCAGTGCGGGTGGGAGCCGAGGGGCGGGCTCAGTCTGGAAAGCAGCGCCGCGATCAGCATCCCATCCCAGGGGTCCGACACCAGGTGACTGCCCGCCGCTGGGCCGGGAACCATGGGGCTCATGGGCACTTCGGCGCAGCTGTACACTCCCCTGTCCGGACTCATAGAAACGTCCTTGTTGTTGTCCCACGCCAAGGCCACTTCTGGGGTTCTCTGAGGGCTTATGAAAGCATCCAGGTCCGGCTCAGTTATTGTCTCTGGGCTGCGGAGCACCAGCCAATCAGGTTTTAGGCCACAGTCCGGGCTCATGGGGACGACAAATATGGGCTCTTGGCTCCTGGTTTCTTCTTCTTCCTGGGCTTCAGCTTCCTGGGAGGGATGGGGGGTGAGGGCTGGTTTGGCGAGCTGCATTGGGCTGGGGAAGACACTCCAGGCGGCTGCTGCTGCTGCTGTCCCTGTGGCCCTAGGTGGGCTCCTGGCCAACTGGACCAGCGTGTGGTCCCTGAAGGAGAGGGCCCCGGGGGGAGGGTTGACCACTGTTGTGCAGGAGGCGGCCAGGCCACTGTGGGGCCCCAGGGAGAGCGCCTCGCCCATTATGGTACAGTGCTGCGCTGGGCCATGCGTCCGTATGGGGCCCCCGACCTGGTCACAGGTCTCATCCGACGGACTTTGTTCGATGATGGGGCTGAAGGGAGAGAGGAAGAGGGACAGTAGGGGGACATAGAAAGAAACAGAGAAAAGCATGCGAAAGAAGAAAAAAGAAAAAAAGCGAGAGAGCAAAACCCAATTAGACTTGAAGCGAGACACACTGAGCTTCTGCTTTGAGATTAGTCTTTGCGATTGCCACGAAAATAATCGTGACCAGGAATCAGGTCGACACTGGGGCAGGATACCTGAGTTTCTTGAGTCGTGTGTAATTGTCGTCCAATGCAGTCTGACAATCGTTCTCTGAAACACAGTCAACAGAAAGTCCAACATTGCCCAAAACCACGTTCAGTCCATTAAAACCTAACGCCTAGCCAAGACTGCAGTACCATCGAATAATAGATAAAAAATAAAAAAAGGTCTATTTTTCGGGTCACTCTTCAATGTGTGTCTACCTTGGTCCTGGTAGGAGTCAGCAAAGAAGTGGGGCTTGCTGGTGAAGGGGGTGGAGACCCCCTGGGCCGACGGCGCAAAGTCTCTGGTGCTGTTGGGGCAGGCGGCCAGGGAGTTGAGGGAGTTGTAGCACACCCCCCACACTGTGCTCTCGTCCGGGGTCAGCTCGGATGTGCCATCCTGACCACACACACACACACACACGACGTATGTTAGCTAACGTAACAGAGGCTACCAGACACATACGCACTCATGTTAGCCAATAGACCAGAGGCTAACGGACACATATAAGACACATGCTAGCGAACAAAACGACGAAGTCCCCGATGCGCTCATACTCACAGAGGGCCGGTCTGACGAGGAGGCGGGGGTTCCAACCAGCGCCCGGGCTGCTTTGGTTTTCTCCGCTCCCCTCACAACGGCAGCCGCACTGAATGGGTTCATCAGAGCAAACCATCAGTCCCGACGTAGCTTGACCTCACACAGGACCATTTTAACACCATAAAGTTCCCGTTCTTCGCCATAGAATTAACATTCTCACAACCCGCTTTGGAGCGATGGATTGTTTTGAAGGCTTCCGATCGTTTTGCACTGAAAGCCTCGAACTCAAAACCCTAGTGTGGGTGACATTAAAATAATCCCCGATGTACTGAACAACATGATTGGGAAGGGAACCACCCCCTAGCCCAGGCTTGCAACCGGGGCCTTGTTCAACATGGGACAAGGGCGTCCTACCGAGGGTTCTCCTGGTCCCCGTGGTCCTGGTATATGCTGAACGGGGCGGCGGAGGTTGGGGCCGGTTCGGCCAATGAGGAGGCGCCTGTAAGCAGAAGGTCAAAAGGTCACACAGTGAGAAAAAGCTGCAGATTTTCCGTGACATCTTGTCGATCACGGCATAACTGTTATTTTCTTGAAGCTCCAGGTTATCGCATTCGCATTATCTAATGCAAATATAAAATCGCCCCATAAATGCTGTGTTCAACATCCTACAGGTGCAAATGATTTACTAACGGGGCATGTTAGTGTAAAGGCACTTGGTTAGAACCCCCAATGTCTGCAGTGTACCTGTAGACATCCAGGAGCAAGGCACTCTAGTATCAACATGCTCATTAATGACTTGTATGTCAATATTCTGTGTAAAATTACTTTTGATGTGAAGAGGCTGCTGAATTACTAAATGGTACAAACACACCACCATCCCTCAACC
Organism: Lota lota; assembly: GCA_026745465.1. NCBI lineage: Eukaryota > Metazoa > Chordata > Actinopteri > Gadiformes > Lotidae > Lota > Lota lota. The sequence goes on from JACYXH010000249.1 coordinate 1,352,217, forward strand.
AAAACAGACTTCCATCCGCTTAAATTGTGCAACGCTTGCCGTTTCTCATGAACACGGCATCGGAACTCGCAGCGTTTGCTAGCGACGTGTTGTTGTAGGGATCATCAAAGAGGGTGGGTGCCTGGAACATGTCCATGATGACATCTGAAGGGACCAGGGGGAAAACACACACACACACGTCAAATCACAGCACACAGGGGTCTAAAGATGTAGCCCTAAGATTGACTCTGGACAAACTTGCAGTGGACTCACCCAGTGCCTCGCGTGTATTGACAGTGGGGGACGGGAGCACCCTAGAGGGCGTGGCGGACACCAGACCCAGAGATGTGTTAGGAGTGAAGCTAGAGAAGCTAGCCGTGGCACCCTGTGATACTAAGACACACACACACACAAATTCTGAGAGAAAATTTGAGCGAGAGAAAGTCTTTGAGTGTGAGACAAGACAGATATCAATACCAACGGAGGTCAAACAAAACAAAGAGACTGCGAGAGTGTGAATCTTAGAAGAACAAAGCTGGACGCCTCTGGGATACTCACTGTCCAGTCTGGGCTCAGCCTCTGCTGGCTGGCATACAGACACCTCCAGACTGACCCTGGGGGCCGCAGGGTGTGGGTGGGGCAGTGCTTGGGTGGAGGTGGAGGCAGTGGCGCCCTCATCGTTGAACACACTCCAGTCGGCCGGGGGCATGGTGGTAAAGGGAGCGGGGGGCTTGTGTTTGACCTGCAGCGGGGCCGAGGGGGTGGCTAGGGGCCCACCCAGCTCCTGGTTGAGCGCCTCCAGGCTATGCTTCAGCTTCACAATCTTCTCCTCCTTCTCCTGCACCAGCCGTATCTGCCTTTCTGCATTGACATTACGACGGGAGGAGGCGTTAGTGTTAGAGAACAAGACCCCTTGTGGGGAAACTAAGAGGGTTCCAGTTGGTCACGTGACCGGAACACGACCGAAATGTTTGCGTCGCATGACCCAGCCATACAGGTGTCATAACAGGTGTTCTACAAATCAGACACGACCACACAAATCAACGTCAATGGGCAAGTAGTAATAAAGTAAAGGGGAATTCATTCATAAAACCACCAACATTTTATCATCTTGCTTGTGGCTGGGATCTACAGACAGTCCACCACTGTGGGGGTTCAGAACCTGTAGGACTTGTGTGTTTGTTAGTCCTTTCATTAAAACGTTATGTCAGATTACCAAACTCTCTGCGCTCCTCCTCATGTCGGATCTTGAGAAAGTAGCGGGCGGCGCGCACTTCCTCAAATGACAGCTCCAACCCGTCGCACACCAGGGACTCCTTTTGGTATGCAGAGACCGTCTGCGTCCCTCCGCTCGACGAGGAGGCCCGGACCCCCACATTGTCAGAGCGGGAGATGCTGTGAGGAGAGACACGCGTGATGAATGCAGGTGTGTATCCGGTTCAAAACTACAACCACTGGTGGACATCTTGGATATGTGAAACGTGTCCGTGTGTTACGGGACCCCAACCAATATGACCGTGTTATTACAGCGTTTCCCAACCTAGCTAGCTAGCTGCATAAGATAAGCAGGAATAAAAAGTAATCCAGTTTACATCCAAGCCGATACATTTGAGAAACCACAAGAGCCACAGCCTTACCACATAACCATCAGATTGTTGGTTCTGCCTGCCGGAAGCAGGCGAGCACAGTGTGCTGGGTCCTGTAGAGACATGAGAGACGGGTGTGTGGGTTAGTTAAGATGTCATCATCAGAGTGATTCAATCAGAGCTTTACATCTTGGATTGTCTTGGCTTCAAGGGTCAGTTCATTTATTCTCCATGGTTGGCGTATATGAGCACAACCATTTCCATTTAGGTCATTTGCCAGACCCTTTTATCTAAAGTGTATTATAGGGAATACAGATAGGGCATTAAGGAGCAGGTAGGGGCTAGACAACTTGCTCAGGGATGCCTACAGGCAGGTTGCAAACATAAGGGAATCAAACCCAGTACTGTATTAGGAAATTATATGCTCAAATGTGGGATGTGCCTTACTGATGACTATGTACCAGGAGCAGCGCTAGTCTTTAACAGAGGTCAGGTTAAAACAGTGAAATAATCCTACCTCACAGTTCACTAGTGGTCCGGTTAAACAGTGAGCTAGCTGATCCTTCCTCTAAATGTTCACTAGTGGTCCGGTTAAACAGTGAGCTGATCCTTCCTCTAAATGTTCACTAGTGGTCCGGTTAAACAGTGAGCTAGCTGATCCTTCCTCTAAATGTTCACTAGTGGTCCGGTTAAACAGTGAGCTAGCTGATCCTTCCTCTAAATGTTCACTAGTGGTCCGGTTAAACAGTGAGCTGATCCTTCCTCTAAATGTTCACTAGTGGTACGGTTAAACAGTGACATGATCCTTCCTCTAAATGTTCACTAGTGGTCCGGTTAAACAGTGAGCTGATCCTTCCTCTAAATGTTCACTAGTGGTCAGGTTAAACAGTGAGCTGATCCTTCCTCTAAATGTTCACTAGTGGTCCGGTTAAACAGTGAGCTGATCCTTCCTCTAAATGTTCACTAGTGGTCAGGTTAAACAGTGACATGATCCTACCTCACAGTGCACTGCAGCCTCCTTGTGGGGGGGCATCTGGTTGGCCAGCTGGGAGGTTTGCAGAGGGAGGCAACCGGTTGCTAGGAAGACAAAATATAACATCCAGTCAAAAGACAATGAAAATATAGGGGAAAGAGAGTGATAGAGAGAGACATGGAGACTGCTGTGAAAAGACAATTTAACACAGGAAATATAAGACAATTTGGTTCCAAGACTATGACCTGTAACATACCTGGCAGTGCTGTCTGGGCTTTGGATGTTCTCATTTGAAACTGCCTGCAAAATTAATAGAAACATGCAATAAAAACGAGGAAGGAAATAAATATGGGGAAAATAAACATCTTCTTACATTAAACAATATGCAGTAGAAAAAAACCAAGAGGAAAAATAAAAACATCCTATACAAAACTAAAAAGAGAATTCAATCAACTGTGTAAATAATAATCTGAATGACACCTTTATCAAAACTAGTAATTTATTGAAATAAATGTATTGTCAGGTACGGTTACGTATGAGCAGCTTTTCCTCTCTCTCTTGTACCTGTACTCTTGCAGGACAGTGTCCGCAGGCTGGGCCTGGTTCTCCACAGCACGCTGGTAAACGGCCTCCGCCTGCTCCAGCGCCCCGCTCTGCTCAAACTGCTGGGCCCAGGCCACGTAGAGAGATGCCGTACGCATGCCCACACCCTTACTGTAGAAGTAGGCGTATAAAGAGATGGGCTCCGTGTAGTAACTCGCCTGCACCCAGAGATAGAGAGGGGACACTTCAATGAATCCCTGTACGACCAATCCCTGTAGTAGTAGTAGTAGTAGTAGTACTCCTTTTGTGTAAGGTGTATAAACACCATATGTATATAGAGAATGTATACAAAATATACTTCTGTTATGCCAGATTTAGTAGGTATGTATTTACAAGATCACACATGGTCATGAGGAAGTGGATTCATTATCTTATGGATATGCAAGTAGTAAGTTAAGGTTGGTCTATGTTCAATCATTTTCGATGATTGTTACAACCTGCGGGAATTTTACCATAATGTCGGAAAAAAATTAACTAACAGTGAAGTACAATTTTCATCACACTTACAAAATTGATGCAGTGATTGACATATCGTACGTCGTTGGCATATCGCTTGTCGAGCAGGAACCACTTTACTAGACGTTCCAAAACAAACACGTCCGTGGCGTCGTTGGGGGGCAGTCTTTTCCCCAGGTTCTCGATAAAACTAAAAAAGGGGGAAATGCTTTGTTGTCAACTGTCTTATTTGTTTAATGTGACTTTTGTGAGCTACTTCATAGTTATGTATATGTTGTATGATGTATACTGTATAAAACATATGTGCGTATACACGTGAATTTGTATTGCCTTACTTTGTGTGCTCTACGGTTTTACAATTTAGCTTGCATTTCATTTTCTATTCTCTATTTGTTGTCATTTCCTGCGCCGGGAAATTGTGACAGAAGCCATTTCCCTCGGGATGAATCATGTGGTCCAAATCTGAAGCTTTTACATGTTCCTAACAACTCTGATCATTGAAAGACTAACGTCAGAATGAACCTTCCAATGCTAGGTTACCCACCAGTGATTTGACAGCAAAAAAACTCAAACAAAAATCAAGACACGTTGTAATTATTATTCAAATGCAGAGGGAAGATGATGATTTAAATGCAACAACTAAAGTTAGATAATGAAAACATTAAGTTGCCGAGATAGATAGTAAATGCTACTGAAACCTGCAGACAAGCGGCTGCACAGCAAGACACACCCGAGTGAAAATCCTTACCTATTCCAATAATCCAGAGGGTCATTTCCCGAGTACGTGCTCAAACTGTTTTCAAATCTCCTGAAATATTATAGACAATATTATATTCAATATATCTGATGAATACAATGCGAGATTTGACCGCTGACACTTGGATAAATTGGATTGGATAAATTGGTTGCATTGGATAAATGAGGCTAGATACAGGAAAGATAGCATGGCTGGTTAGCCTGTAGCTGGTTACGCTACTACTGGTAAAATATGAATTTACAGCAAGAAACAAAGACTTACTGGAAAATAACTGAGAAATCCATTCTGTTTTGGATTTAAAAGATCATCAAGGATTCTATGTCAAAAGTGCCGTAAAGTTTCCAAGATTGTTAATTGTAGAGGTCGTCTAGTCAATATGTATTGGTAAAATCGGTATGAACGTTGTTCCGCAGCAGATTATTTCTACATTTGAAACTTCGCGCTTGGCCAATGACAACGCCCGTCTAGAACCGTCCACTGTTCGCTATTGGAAGATAAGAGCCAATCAGGAGGGATTGTTTTTCTTCGTTTACTTATATTAGGGGTTACCATCTGAGTTATCAGTGTATTACCGCTACCAATTTGACTGAGGTGTGGATCATCGGAATGACATTACTTAAATAATATATAAAATAATACTAATATTATATATATAATTTATAAAACCTTTAAGTGTCTCTTTAATAAAAGTGATTGTGTTCATGCGTTTTTCCACATTGGCTTGACCCTGTAGTGAAAAATTGCTATATTTGGCTTGCCTTAATGATACAAACATCTGTCCTGGTTTTATTGAGTAACGTTACCTTCTACATTGCAGCAATAAGCGCTCTAAGGTTTCTGTCGGTTTCTTTTCAGTGTGGCGTGCTCTGGTTCCTGGTGTGTATTTTCCAATTTTATGTAGAATGTGATTATTGGGCCCTGTATGTCCTACTTTCTTCTTTACGATTCAAGCCCCGATTCAGCCATCGCCAACATGATTTTAGATTTTAGATGCCTGCCTGTTACACTACGGTCCCAATACCCTTGCCAGATATGTTGTGTTTGATGTAAGCCTCACTCCCTGATCCGTCACTTCTCCCTTACCCTACCAAACCACTTACCAATGTGAAGCCAAAAATGCATTTAATCGGTAGTGTAAGAAACAGAATGCTTGAGAAAATATAAGTTAAGCGTAACCCTTTTCATTGCCCTTTGAAACACACCACATTGCTACCTAATCTCGTCGACTGAGTTTCCGTAGTGTAGTGGTTATCACGTTCGCCTAACACGCGAAAGGTCCCCGGTTCGAGACCGGGCGGAAACAGTTCTATTTTGTTTTTAGAGAGGCTTACATCGATATCATTCATTAAATACATAGACAAATTATTTTTGGAAAGGAGCCTGTCGCGCAATGGTCAGACATTTTTAAGTGATAACTAGTAGGTGTTTCGTTAAATAACGTGTTTTAAAGTTGTGGTTGATATGTTTCTGTCAAAATGTATGTAAAGTGTTTCCGCCCGGTTTCGAACCGGGGACCTTTCGCGTGTGAGGCGAACGTGATAACCACTACACTACGGAAACTACTGACTATTTCGGAACAATGTTTTTATTTTATCTCGTTGATATCAAATACTGCGGGAGTGTAATAGTGTAAACTGAGATCGTTTTAGTAAACGAATGGACATAGATGTGTATTGGTGTTGAACAGGTGTTTATTGAACAGACAGTATTTCGCGTTTCATATAGTCAGTTGTAGAACGAACCGGTGGTAAATTCAGGTTTTCATAGGCCGGGGATTTTGCGACTCGAGTCCGGTGACGAATGATTCCTCTGAAAGCATGATTGTTGATCTTTTCTGATCTCTCTCTTTTAACAAACTGATTTCCCAGTTCCTCCACTTGTCTCCTTCATTTATTGATTCATATAAATTAATTTCATGTTTGGGTGACAAAGTAAGGTCCATGAAAAAAATATATACCTTTCGTTGGAAAAACCGGGTGACTTGCTGTTCGTTTCTGAAATCCCAACTTGTTCTACGACGACATGTCAAATCTACTGGCAGTCCACCGTCTGCTTCGCACTCTGCTGAAAACGGTTTCCGCGCAAGTCTGAACCATGGAATAAATAGAGAGGGGTGAAATATAAAGGCAATGATGATCATATGGCCCAAAATGGAGAAACAAACCACAAGTTTGTGTTCTTGTTTAACAAAACAAAATAAAACAGGCATAGTCAAATAATGAGTCAATCTAACTAAATGTATCCGCTTCGGCTCAATCATAGCTACGTATTGCTAGCGTTACGGTGCTCAGTCACCAAAGTTTCCGTAGTGTAGTGGTTATCACGTTCGCCTAACACGCGAAAGGTCCCCGGTTCGAGACCGGGCGGAAACAAGGTATTTTCTTTTAGGGACCGTGGACTAGGAAATATCTATATACTACCCAAATCCATAACTTATTAATTATAATAAACATTTTTTAATTTAGAATGGAGCCAGACCCACAAGAGACCAGGTTATTATATAAAAAGCAATGTTGCGTCTAGGGAGCCCAAAAAGGTACACTTGTTTCCGCCCGGTTTCGAACCGGGGACCTTTCGCGTGTGAGGCGAACGTGATAACCACTACACTACGGAAACCTGTTTACATACCGTCAACAGTATCAAAACAATTGCTAATGACCACAAATGACCACACATGGATCACGAATCAATCGCAAATACCAAATCCCGCAGTTCCACATCATATAGTGTATCTGAGATAGTCTTTGTGCGTTTCCTACCGTTTTACTTTTGTGTCTTGAGTCCTGTGACGAACCATTCATTTGAAAGCATTATTGTTATTATTTTTACTGTCTTTTATCCTACCAGTATATAACACAATTCATTGCCGTTTGCAAAGTGCTTAGTTTGACTGTTTAATGTGGACGCGTCGGATCGTCGAAGCGCATGTCTTCTCCTGCGGCTCAACACCGTGACCATGACAAGAGTAAAAAAAAAAAAGGTGGACGTCGATAGCTGTGCAAACCTGACTTTGCTACCGGGACCTGGTCGTTCTACAACATACGGTTAGTTCTTTAGAGCTAGATGTGGACCATCGTGTGCTATTCACTGTGATTCATAAAGAGCGTCCATGGCTTTTCATTGGCTCTTTCTTGTTTAAAATCACAGCAACTCGCTGTTGGGTGTCTGCTTCAGAACCGCCAAGAAACTTAGTTACTTTAACTAACTTAGTTCTTGCTGCTGGGAATGCTGAACCAAAAAGATTGCCGATACTATTGGAAAAAAAACTGTCTGTCAATGTCTGAATAATGAAGATGACAAAAGCACTTTCCTCACATTTATTTTATTGACAAAAAAACAAACATTATTACGAAACAAATACACTGAATGTGTAACGAAACACTAATACACAAAATCAGCCAAACCAGCAGAACAAATAAATTAAACAAAACCACACTCTTTCTTTCTAATGTTTAAAAATACTATACACACCTAAGATTGAAAAGTTATTAGGTGTGTAGTATAGTAAGTTCACCTAAGATTGACACACACACACACTCTCTCTCTCTCTCTCTCTCTCTCTCTCTCTCTCTCTCTCTCTCTCTCTCTCTCTCTCTCTCTCTCTCACACACACACACACACACACACACACACACACACTCTCTCTCTTTCTTTAACACTAAACACCCTGCACACACACACACACACACACACACACACACACACACACACACACACACACACACACACACACACACACACACACACACACACACACACACACACATTAATCTATCTTATACACACACAGACTCACTATTACACACAGACTCCCGTGCCGAGCAGTGAAGCAAGCTGGGGTATGGGGTTTCAGGATCAGACACCAGGTCCTCGATCCTCTGGGCCAACCATTCTCTCAGTCCTGTCCACAAGGATCACAGTAAACCGCCCAAAAGTCCCAGAGTTCATCCACCATCATACAAGACCCAGTCCACCAGAGTCCGAGTCCAGTCCGAGTCCTCAGCGTTGCAGAGATCTCCTGCTCAGTGGTCAAGTGGTCCTAAACATTTCACAAAATCAAGAAAGACTGTTGAACTATTGAGAACCACTCGACCAAAGAGGACGTTTCAGTTCCAGGGGGCGAAGTCAAGGCAAAGTAGAATCCTGGCAGGCTGGAGTAGACTGGAGCAGAGATGTGTTGTACTGGTTTGAGCCAGAGCTCTGCTTTATATCCTGCCTTCCGCAGCTCTGCGGTGCGGAATGAAGGTTCTACCAGTCGGACAGGTATGCCTGCTGCCCCAGCCAGGCGCAAGGTGAGATGTTTTGTGTATATACCGGTCAGTCCGGTCAGGTCACCACTGACTCACCTGTCTGATCTCTCCGTCTGACCCGTTCGGACAGAAACCAGTGATCACCGCAAGACTAAGAATACTTTTGTGGTACTATCTTAGTATCGTCACAGTGGTACTAAGTTAATATAGTGGTGCTATGTTAGTACTGTGGTACTATGTTAGTGCTTCTGTACTATGTTAGAAATTACTATTTACTTTTCACTATTTGGTGTTTATTGTTTGAGTAAGATGCCATGCTCATTAATGACATCTATCTTAAAACAAACTCCCTGGTGTTAGCTTTGGATTAAAGCTAAATGACTCAATAGAATAAAGGTATAATTCAGCAGACGCGTTCATCCAAAGCGACTTGCAGTGAATTTATTGTTTGGATACATACATGTCATTAGTGAGCAGGTAGGGTTTAGTACATCTTGCTCTAGGACGCCAACAGCTAGACTGGTTAGGCTAGGTGTGATGGCATGGGGGAACGTTCACTTAAAAAGCATGAGGTTGTTGCTTTGAATGTGATGTAATGATTTGATGTATGAAGTAATGTATGATATGATGCTGGGGTACTGGTCAATCTCATGTCATAGAGATAGGGAGAGCTAGAGAGAGAGCGAAACAGAAGGGGGGGGGGGAGCGAGAGACTGAGAGAGAACGAGGGGGGGGGGGGGCATCCTCTTGAGATAAGTTAAGATATAGATAAGATACATTTTATTAGTACCAGACGAGAACAAATTACACATATTAAAGGAATAAACAATATAAAAAGTAGTAATGTAAGCGCAGCATGTGAATGCTATTCAAATGTGGGGTAGCACTTCAGGGAGATAAAGACTGACCAGACAGGAAGTGACCTCAGGTATCTTGACAGTCAGGTTCTACAAGACCACACCCCTTCCACTAGTTCCTCAGCATTCCCCTCAGTTTGTGTGTATGTGTGTGGGTGTGTGCGTGTGTATCCTGACAATCACACACTGTATTCATCATGATCACAAACAGATAAGTGAATACATCCCACGCATTCTTAGCAGCTGCTACGTTTATAAAGCCTTCTACATCGCCCAGCTCAGCTCAATAGTTGACATAGTTGACATTTTAATCAAGGGCATTACAGCCATTGCTCCACCCTCTACACAAATGTACAAACATTCCTGGGAGAAACCAGGCATGTTCAACCTTTGTAATGATGAAGGGGATGTTTTCGCTATCATTGCTGCCAACACCCTAGATGTTAGTATGTTTGATGAGGTGCTGAGAGTGGTCTCCGTTTTAGCGGTGGTCTGCACCCTTGATTCAGGGGTTCCCAAACTTTTTCACCTCGAGACCCAAAAGAGAAAATTGGTGTCTTCCTGGGGACCCAGATTTACAAAACAAATCACCATAAGTTGCCATAATATCTACATTTATAAACTACTGATAAAGAACACAATAAACCATGAATTTAAAATGTATATGAAATGTTTTTATTTCAACAACAAAGTTGATGTGTAATGTTAGGTTTCTCACCACTTCATTATGCGAACTTGCACTATAAACTTTAAAGCTGAGCAGTAAGCTGTACACTCACAAGGTCAGCTGGAGTGGGGAGTGTGGTCAAGTATATTAAGTACACAGAACAGAACCAAATCCCAGCAATGATCACTCTTATAATAACAATACGATTGTATTTAACACTTTTAAATGAATTAATGATTGAGGTGTATATGGTTGAATTTAGTTATTATTAAAGTGGAGTCGTCGTTAAATGAATAACCACCATTTCTTGTATCTTTAGTTCATTGATGCAGTAATTCATATAGACTAGATAAATAAAGGGTAGGCCTACATATTACACATTTGAAAAATCTGTGAACAGTGACTAATGCATACAACAATTTAGCAGTCTTTTTTTTTTTTTGGACCAGCTTTTACCAGTGCCACATGGAAGTGTCGTGAAAACCAGGAGGCCTGCGGTCCACTTGGGACACGTCCGACGTGGTCTGGCGTCCACACTTGCAACTTCAATGCGAACTGTGTGGCCCGGATCTGTGTTCGGGTTTCACTTGCCTGCTTAAAAGACTTCCTGGTCAAATAAGTCTGCTGAAATGGCGCTGGGTGGATGAGAAGCCTTGTTCTTGCTGTTTCAAATGGTGTTACATAGTCAGTCATGCGTTGTTGTTGAGCGGCTGTTGGGTTGGTTCACCAGCGTTTAGTGGCTGGCCCGAGTAGGCGGAGTTCCCCACGCGTTTTACAATAATGACCCGATGATCTAACCTAATGATCTAGTAATGACCTAATGATCTAATATCTAAACTGAAAGTGAAGGAGCTCAAGTGACGCATGCAGCGTCTGAGCTGAAAAGTCAGTGTAGCAAAACAGAACGCTCTTCTATTTTAATTAGGAAAGTTAATTCACAGAGCATCGTTATGCATTTTGCTCTGCCAATTGGCGACATTAAAATCGGGTCAGCGAACAGGTTTGGGAGGGGCTGATCTAGAGGAAGCCTTCATCACTAAAGCTATGAAATATGAACATGTATCATATTTGAATATGCATCCATGTCACAACACAACTAGGCTATAGGGGCCAGATACTGACTTGTATGTTTGGTAGCCTGGGCCATGTCCACAGGCTGGCAGTGAGGGGCTCAGATGATGGGTAGGTCCAAGACGAAGGCCAAGCAGCTTACCAACTACTGCTCAATATCAGCAATCATTAGCAGTCGCTCGATCTGTAGGAGGCTATGCCATCTGTACCTGTGATATTTGTTTGTTTGTGCATAGTGTTTTATACTGTGTTACTTGTACATACTGCTGACTAGTTATTCCATTTGTTTGCGTCTACTAATATTTATTTGTGTGTGTGTGTGTGTGTGTGTGTGTGTGTGTGTGTGTGTGTGTGTGTGTGTGTGTGTGTGTGTGTGTGTGTGGACAAATCAGATTAAACAGTGGCAGCAAGTGTTACATGACGCACAATATTTTGAACGAAGTATCATTCATAACATATATTCCAAACGGAGTGCTAGATGCCAACATTACCACTAGATGGAGCTGTTCTAATAACATCTAATAACATCTAATAACTTTATATTTCAATCCTGTATAATCTGATATGCATGTATTATGCATTCATGTTTGTATGTATGTGTTTGTGTGTGTGTTGTGTGTTGTGTATGTGTGTGTGTGTGTGTGTGCGTGCGTGCATACTTCCTGTTGCCGTCTTCGTTTATCCATTCAGCAGTTGGCCTGCTGAACTTTGTTCTGTGTGTGTGTGTGTGTGTGTGTGTGTGTGTGTGTGTGTGTGTGTGTGTGTGTGTGTGTGTGTGTGTATGTGTGTGCTTTAGGGTGGGAGGGGAAAGAGGGACACACACACAGACAAACACACACCTCCTTTTCACATTAAGAGTATCTGGATTCCGAACCATTGAAAACATGAAAACATGCTAACCTTAACCAGGCTACTGATTGGCTAGCAGTGAACTAGGAGTTTAGTTACTGTTTAACCTCTGACCCCTCCTCCATCTATATTTGTTTTGACCTTTAGGGTGGCAGAATGACCAGGTCAGCCAGCAGGACCCGGTTCATTCCAGAGGGAGCCGGAGTACTTCGGAAAAGTCTTCCCTGATAACAGCTCGTTGGTGGGATTTTACCAGGTGGAGAACACACACACACACCTGCACACACACACACACACACACACACACACACACACACACACACACACACACACACACACACACACACACACACACACACACATACACACACACACACTGTACACATCGGACACACACACACACACACACACACTGTACACATCGGGGACACACACACACACACACTACACAGTGTACACACACACACACACACACACACACACACACACACTGCACTGTGTGCACACACACAATCTGAAACACACACACACACACACACACTACACAGTGTACACACACACACACACACACACACACACACACACACACACTGCACTGTGTACACACACACACACACACACACCACAGACAGACAGACACGTGGCTGGGCATGCAGGTCTTGGCTGAGCATGCTGCAGTAGTGGATGTCCCCTGATCAGAAGAAGCTTCACTGGTAAGAACTATGAATACACTCTCTAGTCTCTACTCTGGCATCACTCTGGCTGTGTTGACTGGGCTCTGTCTGTCGTGACTGTTGAAGGGTGGGGAGGCTTTTAGAATACTCATATTTGTTTACATGGAGGTTTAACTATTCAGCTATGACCTCTGAATGCTCCACCAGGTTGATTCACTTCATTCATCTGTCTCTCTCTTACTCTCTCTGACTCTATATTACATTTCAAATTTCATTTCAAATTGCTGTGCATTCTACAATTATTTTGTTATGTAGCCAAAGCATGTTAAAATTAAATATAAATATAAAAATTAAATATAATATAACTGTTCAATTCATTTTCAATTAACTTGAAATTAATTCATTTATTAATTGATATGTATCATATTCATTGATATTTCCTTATGTTATATATCTCTCTCTCAGTCATGCTCTCCATCGCTGGGAGGGCCCTCAGGGTTTCTGGATGCCCCAAAAACACACGCTCTACAGCAACCGTTGTCTCTGGCAACAAGACGTCCAAGTAAGAACCATCGACTCACAAGTCCAAATAACTGCTAAGATAGTACTACCATAGCACCACAGTTCATACTGTGTGTGTGTGTGTGTGTGTGTGCGTGCGTGCGTGCGTGCGTGTGTGTGTGTGTGTGTGCGTGTGTGTGTGTGCGTGCGTGCGTACGTGCGTGCGTACGTGCGTGTGTGTGTGTGTGTGTGTGTGTCTCAGGCTGGTGCGTGACAGACTTCAGAAGGAGGTCAGTAAGATGCAGGAGCTGCAGCCTGGCTTCAGACCTGGTCTCGTGGTTCTACAGGTAAGACCGCTCCCTCTCTGTGGATGAATAGTAATGAAACATACGTGTTTGCGAATACTGTTATGTTGTTTTAGAGTTTAAGGTAAAGGTCAGTGTAAATGTGTGTGTTGTCTTGTCATTAGTGTGTTTTTAGCACGTTGGCATGTGTTTCAGTGCGTCAGCGTTACATATGAACAACATTCTAACAACTTTAGTATGTTAAAGTGTGTGTTAGTATGTGTGTTTCGGTGCTGCAGGTGGGCGACCGAGGCGACTCCAACCTCTACATTAGCATGAAGCTGAAGGCAGCAGCTGAGGTGAGATGCAGCAATGTTACCATTCACCAGGTCAAAGGAAAAATACTACAAGCTTAAAACCACATAGCTATCTCACCTGCATAAAATGTATTTCAACCAATCATGTTGCTGGGCGTGGGAATCAGTAGACGTGCGTTACATGGAATCGGTCTCTACTAGAAACAACCTGACAGATCTCAGTGTGTTATGGCTGACTATTAATCTCAGATCCAGAAGAGGAATGACAACAAAACAATAGCATTGTCTTCCCATTGTCGGTATCCCTCCATGGCCAACAGCGAACACAAACTCGGCCAGCGTTGGTAAACTAGACTTTCTCCGTAGCCGGTGAAATCGTCCTCTCCGGACACCAATGTCCTTAGACAAAGTGTCTGTAAAGGTTTCAAATCAAACCTGTGGAAAAGACCGGTCAACAAATATGAATGTGAATGAGTTTATCTTCGGAAGACTGTATCCGTAGCAAAACACTGTGTAACGTTGCACCTCGCACTTTCAGGTTTCTGGCCCAGGTGCTCTGCAGTCTCCCCCCAGAAGTTCGGCAATAGCATTGTCAAAATTCTGGACCGAAGATAACACTTTCACAAATTGACATCTTATTTACAAAAATAAAAAAACATTCACTCACTCCCACTTGTGATAAAACAAATGGGTAGATTTGAAACTGCGTGTAATGGCTTATCAACACCTAGAGGTAAAACAGGGGTGCATGTCTTAAAAACAACCAAACATCATAATAAAACCACAGCACCAACAAAACGTCTAGATAATCTGAATGGAGTTAGTAACAGCTAACAGTTACAGCTACAGCAATGCTAGGAAAGACTAGGGCTCTGGGAATGAAAGATGCTGTCTTCTCTCTCCTCTCTGGTTTTTATTTTTAGATCGGAATCGACGCCAGACACATCCGTCTACCAAACACTGCGTCGGAGGACGAGGTTAGTGACCATGTCAACAGGCGCGGCTAGAGCTATGCTATACTAATGCTGCGCTTATACAACAATACTGCCCCAATGCTAGTGTCATAGTAAAATCAACTTTATTAGTCTAGCCCTTAAACACAGTTACAATCCTAAAGGTCTTCACAAGACCATCTTATACAACACCCCCTAACCCTAAGCTCTCTAAAGGACTTAAAGGAGAAACTCCCCAAACATAGAAGGAAGAAAAACAAACACACAAGAGGGATCCTCCTTCAGGGACAGTTAGGAGTGTGATAGTGGACCAACATATATACTGCTCAAAAAAATAAAGGGAACACTTGGAGTTACATTGTGTTGTTTAAGTGTTCCCTTTATTTTTTTGAGCAGTATAATGGTAGCAATAAAACAAAGAAGAAAATCTTGAAGTAAGAATACTTTTTTTGAAAATAGTACATTCGGAAACTAATCAATCATGAATATAGGCCAGTCTATTTATGGCAACTGGTTCCTCAAGTCCCGTCATCATAAATAAAATATGATAACAACACAACATTCTGGATGGGTTTGTTTTGAAGCCTTTAGCGTTTTCTTATTTTCTGTACATTCTACTGTGACACACAGGATCAATGACACATGAATCCGGTCTGGCATTAACAAAGAACATCGCATATATCGTGGTTCTCCTTCAGGTCCTCTACAACATCAAGAGCATCAACGAGGATGTGAGGGTGCACGGCCTGATCGTCCAGCTGCCGCTGGACTGCACCCACCCCATCGACACTGGACGCGTCACCGACGCTGTCGCCCCGCACAAAGACGTAGACGGGTGGGTTCTGAAGAGATCTGGGCCTTGTTCCAAATGGGCCGCTTGTGCCCCGTATATAGTGCACTATTTGTTGTGTGGTCCGAAATGTGAGCGTACAAATCTGGACTCCCAGCTGAAAGGTTCTGGGTTCGGCCCCCAAAGTCCAAAGTCAAGATGGCTTTAGCCTACCGATCTGGCTTGTGAGTCACAATCGTCAGCCAAATGAATTAAACATGAATAGTTTACCTTTCAGATACAGTTTGTTTGTAAATCAATTTAAGTTA
Organism: Lota lota; assembly: GCA_026745465.1. Taxonomy (NCBI): domain Eukaryota; kingdom Metazoa; phylum Chordata; class Actinopteri; order Gadiformes; family Lotidae; genus Lota; species Lota lota. Next base: position 1,368,092 of record JACYXH010000249.1, read on the forward strand.
CCGTTTTTGTTTTAGATTATGGATTGTTGTAGTTTTAACTGCAGTTTATGTCACCTTTTTGTTTCTATGTCAATGGTGATCATACCATCTGCGTGATGGCAGGTAGGAGTAGATCTCTCTCTTGTTTTGCTGCTCCTGACCGGGTACACAGCATGACCAGATGGACTGGGAGAGAGAGAGAGAGAGAGAGAGAGAGAGAGAGAGAGAGAGAGAGAGTCACAGAGAGAGAGAATTTGAGAAACATCTCTCAATCTGCTGTTGACTTATTTGATATCTTAACCTCTTCACTTGTCATTATATAATATCAATATATTAAATATAAATATGACGCTATACCTTATAGATCAACATGCAGATATATATATATATACTGTATGTGTGTAAATATATTATGTGTTAATGTATATACATTCATATATGTGTGTGTGTGTGTGTGTGTGTGTGTGTGTAGCCTCAGCAGTATAAATGCTGGGAAGCTGTCTCGTGGAGACCTGATAAACTGCTTCATCCCCTGCACTCCCAATGGCTGCATGGAACTTATCAGACAGACAGGTGATCGCCATGCTACACACACATAGCATCATGTTAGACTGACCAGTGAGGACCATGTTACACACAGGATCATGTTAGACTGACTAGTGAGGACCATGTACACACAGGACCATATAAGACTGACTAGTGAGGACCATGTTACACACAGGATCATGTTAGACTGACTAGTGAGGACCATGTGTTTATAGCCTGTTAGCGTTTCTTCTCTCATATTAGAGCATGTTTTAGCATGTTAGCTAAAACACGCCAAAATGTTAGACAAGTAAGGACCACAACAGACAGGTGAAGGCAAAAAGGTAAAAGGGCTTGTCATGTGATTTGCCCCTAACTGTTTGTAATGTTGTGTGTCATGTGACTGGTGACTTCCTATCTCCTGCAGGGGTGTCTGTGGCAGGGAAGCATGCGGTTGTTGTTGGTCGCAGTAAGATCGTTGGAGCGCCCATGCATGACCTTCTGCTGTGGAACCATGCAACCGTTACTACCTGTCACTCACAAACAAGCAACCTACCTGAGCAGGTAACCATGCCCAGCACCTGTCAGTTAGCTAACTGGGCAGGCAACCATACGTAGTACCTCCCCGTGAACTGCCTGAGCAGGTAGCCTCAACTAGGACAGCTCTGTTAGCTACCTGGGCATTGGTTTAGTACCTTCTGATTATCTACCTGTCAAGTTAGCCTTACCTAGTTGCCTCATTACAACAGAAACGGGAGCAGTGAAACAGGTGGAGCACTACTTTATGCACTACACTGCATAGTGTAGTGGTTATGGTGTTTAACGCACAGTTGAAAGATTGTAGGTTCAATCCCCAATGTCAGCAGTCTTCCTGAAGTCATCCTTGAGCAAGATGCCCCAAAACCCTACCTGATCCTTAATGATGTGTATCTAGAATTCACTTTAATTCTGTTAGAATAAAAGTTTCTACCAAATGACGTAATGATTAAACATGAGGTTCTGGGTGGGGCTAACTCTGGGCTCGATGCAGGTTGGTCGTGCGGACATCTTGGTGGTGGGTGCAGGGAAGCCAGAGATGGTGAGAGGAGAGTGGGTGAAGGAAGGAGCCGTCGTCATCGACTGTGGAATCAACTATGTCCTGGGTACCAGAAGACACAGTTCAACCTTTGAGGATTTGTACAGTGGAACTAACAACTTTGTCAACAAATCAATACTATTCAATAATACTCAATAATCAACAATACTGACCAATTATGATGTGCATAATATAAATAAACTTAAGGGTTGCAACAGCGTAAGGCAACATAAACATGGTGTCTATATTTGGCGGTGTTACTTTTTAATGTTTCAATCTCATATCTCAATCTAACTCATATATTAATATATTTGACCTTTAACCTTTGACACGTAACCTTTTCACCTTTGACATTGTGCTGCTAGACGAGACCAAAGCGAGCGGAACGCGGGTGGTGGGCGACGTTCACTACCCGACCGCCAATCAGAGAGCATCTTTCATCACACCTGTACCTGGGGGGGTGGGTCCTATGACGGTGGCCATGCTCATGAAGGTATTCACCCTTTCACAGCCAGTTCACCACCTCCGTGTGTTCACCCTATTATTCCCATAAGTCTCCTTTAGATGTCAACTTGTGTGTCGGTTTGTAGAACACAGTTCAGAGTGCATGGAGATTCCTTCAGAACCAGAGGTCAGATTGTTCATGGATCGCTAGGACAACAGAACCATGGACCACAAATAAACTTTGAAACAACAGAAACCTCAACTTGGAACAGAAGTATAAACTCTGAAACAACAGAACCATTAATCTGAAACAATAGAAACATGAACTCTGAATTGCAGAACCATGGACCATCAGCAGCCGGTTAAACTAGTCAACACACAAGTCGTGTCGGAATTTGTAGGAATTATAATAATTTATGCATTATAAGAAGTAAAATGGATAATGTCCCAAAATAAAAATACATTTCAAACCCAGGTTCTTGTGTTCTACTGGAGATACGTATGTATACATGTTCTACTGGAGATGTGTGTTTACATGTTCTACTGGAGATGTGTGTTTACATGTTCTACTGGAGATGTGTGTTTACATGTGATGTCCAGGCATTGCTATAGTGGACTAATGAATCCCCTGAGTTGGTTCAGGATCTCCAAGACGACAGAAGATGTAGTTGCTATAGCAATTGAAACCATTATATCACTGATCTGTTTACTGAGTGTAACGTGGCTGAATCTTAAGCCATATTGATTATTGAGGATGTTGAAAGACATCTTCAGAATGATTATCAGATGCAAATGTGAACATTAATACATGTCTATCAGGGGCAGGCTCGTCAGGTGGTTAGGGTGTTAGGGTGTTACGGTTCTGGGTTTCAAACCCCGACTTCCCCAGTCTACCTGTATATCGCAAAGAGGTTAGGGATTAGAGTAGGCAATGGAGAGTTGATCCGGAGCGATGTACAGTGAATTCAGATAAATGTCCTTAATGAGAAGGTGAGGGGTAGCTCCAGCTCTAGCTCTCATCTTGCTTTAGGATGCCGACAGATCGAGTGTGGACATTGGGAGACTGAACCCAGAACCTTTCTTAAAGCACTCTAACACACACATGCATGCACACACACACACACAAACACACACACATGCACACACGCACACACATACACACACGCACGCACATACACACACAAACACACACATTGCAGTATAATCAAATTATCAGGGTCTTCACTTCTCTCCCTCTCTCTCTCTCTCACTCAATCTCTGTCATTATTTTGCTCCCTCTCTTTTCTCTCTCTCTTTTATAGTTTGCATACTCCATTTCCTCACTCTGTTACTCTCTCTTATCTTCTCATCATCATCATAGAGCTGCTCATTATGATGCTCATTATCACTCAGCTGCTCATTATGCTCATTATCATAGAGATGCTCATTATGATGCTCATTATCATATTATTTTAACTATATACATTTTAAACCATTTATTATGAAGTTATTCTGTGTCTTTTCAGATGGAAAAACATTTAAATAATCAAAATATTATTATTATTATTATATAAAAATAACTTCAATGAAGAACTGATATATTTTCTGCCAAGTTGCCTTACATTACGCTCACTGCAGGTTTCCAGGTCAGTGAGCCGTCAGGCTTCTCAATATTGATCGCCTCTGGAAGGTTTGTCATGTTCTGGAGGAGCCAAGAGCGTCCTGTCTCTGGCTAACAGCAGGCTAGCCGCCACGCTAAGGTCTGGAGAACAGAGTCACACAAAACAAACCGTTCAGCGCTTGATCAAGTTACACTTGATTACCATCTGATTCCTCAAGGTCTTCTGATGCTGACGATTAATAAAGTACATGTTATCTTTAACACATGCTTGTTTCTAAGACCTGTTGTTGTAACCCATCAGCAGACAGGCCTATAGGACGGTGGGTGGTGACTTTAGCAACAGAATGGCATCATGTTGTAACTTAATGTTTCTAAATATAATCTCCTATCAGAAACGTTGAGGCACGGCCATGCTGCAGGCACTACCCTGAGATTACATTCTCTGCCTCTCTTTCTCCCTCTCCCCCTAACCCACCTCCCCTCTCACTCTCAATCCCTCTTTCTGCCCTCTCTTTCGCTTACCATCCCTCCATCCCACACATCCTCTTTCTTTCTCATCCTCCTCCCTCTCTCTCTCTCTCTATCCCTCTCCCCCTGCTCTCCCTCCATCTCATTCTTCCTATCTCTTAACCACTTTGAATAATTCAGCAAATGAGACGCCAATCACCCAGGTTGCCATAGTTACGGGGGGGCGGGAGCAGCTGTCGATGGTTACGTGCTAGAGCTGGTGGAGCTCTCGAGCTCTGAGGTTGTGAGTGCACAGACACTAATGTGCGCAGGGTGCAGGTCAGTTTGAGATAAGGTAAGCCATATGTCTTTATGCTGATCGTCCCTTTCATGTCGTCCCTGGTTTGTAACCTTGATGTTGTGTAGTTTGTGTTGGCTTTTAATGCGGCTTTCTTGACCCTGGTTTATTATCTGGATAAACTGAGACCTGGTGAAATACAGGTTAGATGTAGTATGTCATGGAAGGCGACCATGCAGGAAAGTGTTTGTGAGTGGTCAGATTATGTGTCAGAGTTCAGCTGATATTTGTGAAAGTAATGTATGGTTTAATATGTAAGTATGCGTGTTTTGCATTGATTTCTGCTTGTGTGCCTGCAGTGTGCTGGAGAGCTTGGTTCCTTAGATCTTACTGATTTGTTTAAAATGCAAGATTAGTAAGGTTCTATACACTAAACTCATGAGCGAGTGTGTAATGGATGTTGATATGAAAACTATATTAAACATTTTACTACAGCCTGTCGACATACGGATGGGGTCAGAGATTCTCTACAAGCACCTAAAAAACCTATCAGTAATACTAATCAGGTTAAATGTGCTGATGGAGGTGTAGTAACTGAAACCACTGAAGTGTGTCTCCAAACCAGTGGCTGATGGCTGTCCTATACGGGTGATGGCTGTAAGATGTTGTTTCCATGATGAGAAAGCCTATGAACAAACATTCTATACCAGTGTGCCATTTTTATGGATATCTATTGATCAATAGCGTGGGTGGATGGATAGATGGATGTGGATTGATGGATAGATGGATGGATGTTGCAGAGAGAGACAGATAGGAAGATTGCATCTATTGATACCCTTGATTGCATTGATCTGTAACATATTAATTGTAAATGATCTCCCCTGTATTGTGTCAGTGAACCAGAAGGCTCGAGACAACCCTGTGACATCAACACACACCCAGGTGAATTAAACCAAGCTTCTCGCTAACCTTGTGACATCAAAAACATTCGGCGTTGCTGTGGAGACCAAAGCATGGCGACAGAGGGGGGTGACAAGGTGGGGCTAAAGAAGAAGTTAATGGGCCCAACCAGACTACTCCTGCTCGGGAAGGCCAGGAAGGGTTCTGAGAGCCGAGCCAATAGGAGACAGGCTTCTGGTGGAGTTGGCGGGGGGGGAGGAGTCTCCGGCATGCAAGAAGAGGTAAGAGAAGAAGCAGAAGTCTGCTCCGGTGTGGACGTCCAGACCACTAAGGGGAGCTGTTCTCCAGACGAGGAGGAGAAGGAGGAGGCGAGCAGGGGTGCGAGGAAGACCCAGAAGGGAGTGTGGAGGAGGGTTTTCTCGCCCGCCTTCACCTGCTTCAGGAGACGACGACGGCCGCGCCAGGAGAGCAGCACCCCTGGGTGCCCGGGTGAACAGCTGGGCCCGCCCAGCCGGGCCGCGAAGGGGAAGAGACGCTTCCCCGTTCTGACCTGGCCTCTGCCACTTTTCCGCCACCTTCTGACCTCCAGCGGGGAGCAGGAAGGGGGAGCAGGACCCCGTAGCCCTGGAGAGGATGCGTGGGAAACCCGCCAACCACTAAACATCAGCTTGGGCGCGGAGGGGCAGCTCAGCAACGCTCAGGAGTGGACAGACTGCAGCCCTGAAGGGGACAAACCGGAGTGGGTCGCACTGGAGAACAACAACGACAGAAATGTCATGTGTTTGTCCGAAGCGGTCCTGGACGAGGCGGAGGAGGGTGGTCATGTTCTAGAACATCGCTCGGACCTTGACGTCGTCATCATGGAGATGAGCGTGCAGGAGCCCGAGGCCGCAACTGAATCCCAGCTGGGATGTTCTGGCCTGGCAGCAGAGGGAGTCCCCCAGTGCCCTGGCCCCCATGCCCCAGAGCAGAGGCTGACGGATGGGTCACGTGACCCAGCAGAGAATCACCTCACACGACCCTCCACAGACCATAATGACCTCATCAATACTGCCATGGCCGCCGCTAACGAGCTTCTCGACGACAAGGCAAGTCCCTCAGGCGGCTCTTCGGAAGAGGAAGAGACAATAACCACTGGACTGTCCAATGGCCTCCATCGTGTTGGGATTGGTGTTGCTATGGTTACTAATGACCACCTTGCGGCCCACGTTCTCTCCTCTGTGGACACGGTCGTCGTGGTACCGCTCATACGCCTCAACAGTGGCGGGGAAGACAGTGCGTGCGACTGGGAAGCTGCGCCGGTAGACGAGGCGCCACTAGAGGACGGTGTAGTGGTGGAGGTGGACTGGGAGGGGAAGGGTGGAGGAGGGGGAGCTGGTGATGGTGACGGAGAGTCTGAGCTGGTGCTGTCCGCTCATGCGGTGGTGCGGGCCGCCATGTTTGCTGCTGTTCAGCAGCTGTTGAGGGAACAGCAGAACTCTGTAGAGCATGTGCACCACCATGACCCCCATCACCTGTCCCCCAACCCTTACTAACCCTTAGTCCCTAACATCTAACCCCTAGTCCCTACCATCTAACACTTAGTCCCTACCATCTAACACTTAGTCCCTAACATCTAACCCTTAGTCCCTAACATATAACACTTAGTCCCTAACATCTAACCCTTAGTCAGTACCATATAACACTTAGTCCCTAACATCTAACACTTAGTCCCTAACATCTAACCCTTAGTCCCTACCATCTAACACTTAGTCCCTAACATCTAACACTTAGTCCCTACCATCTAACACTTAGTCCCTAACATCTAACCCTTAGTCCCTACCATATAACACTTAGTCCCTAACATCTAACACTTAGTCCCTAACATCTAACCCTTAGTCCCTACCATATAACACTTAGTCCCTAACATCTAACACTTAGTCCCTTAAATCTAACCCTTAGTCCCTAACATCTAAACCTTAGTCCCAAACAGTTCACCACTCACCCCATCACCTATCCCCCAACCCTTAAAGCTAGGGTAGGCAATTTGGAGAAACCAGCAAGAGTAAGCTAGGTTTTGAAAGTATACAAACCAAAAAATCCCAGCCCTCCTTTAACTCCGCCATAACAGGTGACTAGCTCGCTAGCTTTAAAAATAGGTCCACCTAGCCTTGTGGAAGACTCAGGTCATGCGCAATGACTGCACAGGCAGAGTGTGAGCAGGTAGCCGGGAAGGTGAGTCGACTTTTTAGAATAGAAAAGTAGAATTATTACAGGCCTGTAACAGCCACAGATACCGGATTTCTCTCTTTTTCTGTCCGAGTATTTGATTTATTGATTGCTGACGGTGTGGAAAGAGAATTTAAACAAATATAAATTGCCTACCCTAGCTTAAATCCATGACATTTAACCCTTAACCCTCAACCCCCAAACCTTTACCACTATCATCTAACCCTCATCACCTAAACCTGATCTTAACCCTTAACATCTACATAGACGTAGTTAATGTTAAACACCTACTCCATCCAACATTTAACCCCTACTCCATCCAACAATTAACCCCTACTCCATCCTACATTTAACCCCTACTCCATCCTACATTTAACCCCTACTCCATCCTACATTTAACCCCTACTCCATCCTACATTTAACCCCTACTCCATCCTACATTTAACCCCTACTCCATCCTACATTTAATCCCTACTCACTCCTACATTTAACCCCTACTCCATCCTACATTTAACCCCTACCCCATCCAACATTTAACGCCTAACTGGTGACAGAGAAACCGTGGTTTTTAATGATCACACACACAGACAGCTATTTTCTGATATAAAAGAGTAAGATCTACTGCTTGTGTTGTGAAGAAATTGCTGGAGGGTTGGACCATTAGACCAAATCCCTAACCCTTGGTCAGGGATTTGTGTTCCCCATTGGTTCGACGTTTGTAGAAAAGTAGTATGACGCAGTACTCTCTTATATTAGAAAACCGCAGAGTGTGACACCTCCCCTTTAAGGATACACTTAACACTGATGACAAGAGAAAAAAACTGTTATTCACAAACCAAAATGCCGCTGCTGCTATTTGCATCGAAGTAGGAAGCATTATCTTTTGTCCTGCCATGAAATACAAAGGACAGTTTAATATCAAGTAATAAAGTTACATAATATCATGCATTGTATAGCTAAGCTGAAGTAATTATTTATTGTGAACTAAGTATTTAAAAGGGAGCCACATGCCATGGTGCTACCGGCTTCGCTAACTAGCATGGTAGCACAACATCACTAGCTAGCGTAGCACCACTCTGCTAAGTGTCACAACAGTCATATCCCTATAGTTCTAGGTCATATCACAGAATGTCACATTTGAACCAGAGCTATTGTTCAGACACTGTCATGCAATTGGGACAAAAAACAAAACAAACATTTCACAACTATTTTGAATGGTTGATATGCTCATGTTTTTATAATTGTCCTATTGTATTGACCGTTCACAGGCTGTAGCAGCATGTTCTATACGTGTGTTCATGAGAACAGTACAGTGTAAACCTTCTTACATACAAACCTTGCCTTAATCAAAATGTGATCATTATTTTAAAAAGAAATGATAAATACAAGCTTTGTCTATTTTTCGGAAATGTTAGGACATTTGAATTAAAGGGCAGTTCTCCAATGTGTTGTATTACATTGAAAAACATAATGATGGAGGGATGATGGAGAAGAGACAGAATGATGGAGGGATGATAGAAATGTGATAGAATAATGGAGGGATGATGGAGAAGAGACAGATTGATGGAGGGTTGATAGAGAAGAGACAGAATGATGAAGGGATGATAACGAAGTGATAGAATGATGGAGGGATGATAGAGAAAAGACAGAATGATGGAGGGATGATAACGAAATGATAGAATGATGGAGGACTGATAGAGATGAGACAGAATGATGGAGGGATGATAAAGAAGTGATAGGATGATGGGGGGATGATAGAGAAGAGACAGAATGATGAAGGAATGATAAAGAAATTGATTTGAATTTAGGAGTTAGAATTGTGAAGTTATAGATGTGATACTTATTCATATTTGTCATCTTTGGTCTTTGGATTATTTTTAAACATGTGAAAATGAGCACATCTTGGATGCTGTGTAACCATAGCAATAAGGAGACATGTGATTTTAAAAATAAAACTCTTTCGTCAGCATCGCTTATTAGATTAGACATGACAACACACCTGGTTTCATATACACACATTGCTGTGTGTGTGTGTGTGTGTGTGTGTGTGTGTGTGTGTGTGTGTGTGTGTGTGTGTGTGTGTGCGTGTAATAAGCCACAGTGGAATGCAAACATACAAGCAAAGTTTCCTTCATGTTGTTAGTTTGTCAATGACCTTGTTGCTTGATCCTTCTGTAGTCTTGTGTTTTAGTTGAGTGATTGCTTTTAGAGGCTCACTCACTTACAAACGGGCTTGCAGAAATTAAAGCAAACAGGCCAACAAACTAGAATACAACAAAGTAAACGAAAACTAATTTGTGTAGGCAGTTATACTAAACTAAACTAAAATAACATTTCAAAATGAAAACTGATGCAACAACAAGCCTTCCACGCCGTTAATAAGCTGCACCTGAGCAGGGGTCAATGTTTAACTATCTTTTTCAGGTAAACAAACCACTAGGGAGCAGCAGCATTTTAAACTACCGGCCTTAAAAATGTATTTTCTTTAAATTTACAAATATTAAAATTAATTTATAAAAAAGTATCTTACATGCCTGTATGATTCATAGAAGCACTAGTGATAAAGTGTGAGTAGCAGTCATTCTTCTAATGTGGGTTGCATTCCAGTGTGTCAGTGCTCAGCTGCTAGGCAGGTTGTTTTAAGACATCTGGCTCACTATATGTGTATCTCACGGTTTGTCATAGCAGGTTCCGGTGTATCTTGTACAGGTAAACTCAGGTGTATGTCGGGACAGGTGTCATAGTAGGGAAACCCAGGTGTAGGTGAAGGCTATTTGGCAACGGCACCAGTAAAGAAAGACAACTAGTGTTGACATCGAAGGGCACACATTTTTTATGTGTGCGATCATGAAACAGATCTCTGAAGAGATCTGGTGGCCAGAGCTTGTAATTACAATGTTCTTAAACTGGGGACAGCAACCCTTCGTTTTTCATGAAATTAAGAGGCAGAAGCTTATTTGTGGAAAACCAAAATATTTATTTACAAAAGGTTAAATTGGTGAAAAAAGGTTTAATCAGTGTGACACAAAATAGACAAACAAGGAGGGAAAATCGAATCTCTTTAACTAATGTCACACTCACAATATTATCCCAAAAAGCACACATAACAGATTATTCAAACGTCCTAATGAGGATGTGAATCTAACATAGTAAAGTTAGGAGAACATTCAATCGGATTCCACATCATTTTGTCATTGAGAACGTGAGGTGTGTACATAGAGATGAAATAAATTAACGCTAGGAATAAACTCATCAGTCAGCTAATTGTGTACAGAGATTAAGAGGTTTGTACCTTCTGAAGAGTATTTACACTGATTGTCGGGTTCTAGATTCAACCGATTTGGGTCCAAGATTGCAGCAGGTTTAGGGTTGACTTTCATCCTTAGAAAATTACTTTAGTCTCACAGAGTTTGGGGGAGGTTCTTGAATTCTTGTCTTTATTTGTTGCTTTACGATTTAATCTTTTAATAAAGCAAAACTCAATAAAAAAACACATTTATAAAAACAAATCCAATATTGGCCTACAGTGGTTCCTGGTAATATTTATTCAGGTTTCAAACTATTGTCAGAAGACCATAATGTGTTTTTACACATAAATAATTTCACATTCCCAAAAAACTGATAACAGACTGACTATCAATGCTGGTGAACCAATAAGAACAATACACACTGACACCTCAGCCAATCAGAGACAGAAGGGGAACATTCCTGTACAGTCCAAACTAATATGACACTCTGAGGCAAACTGTTTAGTACAAACACAGTTATATCAAATAATATATATTCTGTTTCCAAGAAACCAATCAGCAGTTTGTTCAGCCGCTAGTACCAAGGCTGCTGTGCGTCCCGTCTCCAGCAGGGGGAAGTAGTGCTACTATTCACTATTTAGTCACTTAGCAGACACTTTAATCCAATGGGAGTTACAGTGAATTCAGATAAAGGTGATTAAAGAAGCAGATAGGTTGTAGGGAGCATCTAGCTCAAGGGTACTTGGGGGGATCAAACCCAGTACCTTTGGGCCAGTACAATTGATTGTGCAGTGTGATTGTTCTTGTGATTGGTCTTTTGGTGTAAAAGCCTCTGCTAGCAGGGGGCGGTAGTGTCCAGTGTCATTCCACCGGCACCACGTCCACACTCTCCTGGGAGACTTCGGAGTCCAGCGAGTAGCACGAACTCCCATTGTCCTGGATGTCTCGAGTCACGTCCTCTGACATCACCGCGGCCACCCCCCCGTCCGAAGCCAAGCCCCCACCCCCACCCCCTCCCCCTCCGACTCCCCCGTCAGGGGCGTGGCAGAAGTGCCCGGCCGCCTGCAGGATCTGGTTGCAGAGGCGGTTGTAGCGGTGCAGTCGCGAGGGTTTGCCGGTGTGTGTGTACATGTGCTCCTGCAGCGCACTCTTGTGGGAGAAGCGCACGCTGCACACGGCACAGGC
>JACYXH010000249.1:1385000-1435000 GCA_026745465.1 Lota lota
CAAAGCCACCTAACAAAATAAGTGACTAGCTCGCTAGCATTAGCGATTGTTCAGCCTAGCCTTATGGAAGACCGTGGCCAACGAGTAAATAAGTACACGGGGCAGTGTGCACGCAGGTAGCTGGGTAGGTAGGTAGGCAGACACATGTAATCCATCCAATCAGTCACAGATAACAGAATAAGAAAATAATTGTCAGAGCATTTCATTCAGTGATTGCTATCGGGATGTAAAGGAAATTTCCACAAAAATTAATTGCCTACCCTATCTTTTTAAAGCTGCTGCAGGTAAGATTGAGGAGTTGTAAAGAGAGCAATATTATTAAACAGAACCAAAAAACATCCCTCCCTCTCTGCTCCATCCCTAAGTTTCTCCACCATTGAGAACTGCATTCACACCTGTGATTGTCAGGAAAGATGGATTCCCAGAACCAATCCATGAAGAGATGCCTTGATAGTCAGAAATTAGCCGGGAGTGCACCTTTTTAAAAGGAACCATAGATGAGGCCCGATATACTTATAAATGGCATGTACAATATAGCGACTGCGATGTGCAGTCTGTCTATTTAATGATGCCACGACCATCTCCTTATCCTTAAGGATAAGATACAAATGAACATAATCCCTCGCAATCTCAGCAAATCTTGCTTTGAATTGGTTCAACTATAGATAAACAGAGCGAGACACCAAATATTTGCAGATAGGCCTACCACATGCTGACTTAATTATTCACGGGGTATTGTTGAGCAATGCCTTTTGATGTCAGAGTAGACCACATGGTATCTGGTAATGGCTTGTGTTTTTAACCCTGCCGTTTTGCTCCTCAGGGGTGATGGCCAGGCCAAGCCACAGCGATCATGTGCTCCAGCAGCTCAACAACCAGCGGGAGTGGGGCTTCCTGTGCGACTGCTGCATCTCCATCGGAGACATCTACTTCAGGGCTCACAAGGCGGTGCTGGCGGCCTGCAGCTCCTACTTTAGGATGATGTTCATCCGGGACCAGCAGGCAGCCGGGCGCCTGGATCTGAGCAACATGCAGATCAGCGCCGAGTGCTTCGACCTCATCCTCCAGCTCATGTACCTGGGGAGGATCGTGGTGGGCAGCTACGAGTTTGAGGAGCTGAAGGCGTCCATGGCCTACCTGCAGATGTACTACATCCCTGACTCCCTGGACGACCTGCGAGACATCAGGAGCTCCAACCTTACGCCCTCCTCCTCCGCCTCCTCGTCCTCCTCGTCCAGCTCGTCCTCCGCCACACCGGTCGCGGGGAAGATGATGTTTGGCGTGCGTATGTATGAGCAGCAGAGGCCCACAGCCGAGGCGGACCGGCCCATGACCGCCTCCGCCGGTGGCGTGACCCGCCAGGCAGCACCTCCTGCCCCCGTGATCCGGCCTGCTGCGCCAGTGGAGGAGGTGGTGGTGATAGCCGGCGCTCCTCTGATCATACCCCCGCCCCTCGTCGTCATCGACGGCCTGGCCGAGCAGCCTTGTGACCTCAGGAAGAGGTCAGGGGGCATGGGCAGGAGCGCCAGCATTAAGGAGCGCCCGCGGTTCGGTCGCACCTACACCTGCGACGACTGCGGCTTTGTGTTCAGCTGCGAGAAGCTGCTGATCGAACACATCCTGACGTGCACCAACAGGAAGGCCTTCCCGGCTCCCCGAGCGACCACCGAGGCCGACAACGACTCCAGCAAAGCGGAAAGCTCAGCGTCGGAGGGCTTGGAGGAGCACCAGGTGGTCTGCAAGGAGGAGTGGCCCGAGGACCAGGCGGACGCCATGATCCGATCGGTGGCCGCAGGGACTGACCGCGGCGTACCCGGAACCACCAAGACAATCTCCATCAAGACAGAACCAGAGGAGATCCCTTACCCTGAGATAAAGGTGGTCCGAGTGGGGCAGCAGAACGCTTCTGACTCTGTCGACAGGGCCAGCGACTCCAGGGTTCAAGACATACTAAAGGAGAAGGACGAACCAGATCAGGAGGACACCGAGCCAGGCTTCTCTCGCATGGAGGACGCTTCTCGTGAGCCTTTCGAAGGCCACTTGTCCAGCAGCGACGACTCTGGGATCCCTTTAAAACTGCGGAAGGTGAAAGAGGAGAAGCAGCTGGAGGAGGAGGAGGAGTCGGCGCCCTGCGAGCTTTGTGGCGTGGAGCTGACAGAGGAGGACCGCTCGGCCCACTACCTCTCCAGCCACATGGGGCACATCTGTGCCTGCGGCCGCTGCGGCCAAGTGCTCATCAAGGGCCGGCAGCTGCAGGAGCACGCCGAGCGCTGTGGCGAGTCGCAGGAGGCGGAGTCCGACTCCCACGGAGAGGACGACTCCTCCCTAATGGAGGAGGAGGAGGAGGCGCGGGGGATGGAGGAGGAGGAAGAGGCACGGGGGCTGGAGGAGGGCCTGCAGGACCCGCCCGACCTAGCCTGCCTCCAATGCGGCCTTGTGTTCCAGAGCGAGGGCCGGGCCCTGGAGCACGCCCTCGCCTGCCACGACCAGGAGCTGTTACGGCCCGCGCCCTCGGAGGACGCCGCGGAACTGGACCACCGCCGCAAACACTTCTGCACCCTCTGTGGCAAGGGCTTCTACCAGCGCTGCCACCTGAGAGAGCACTACACCGTGCACACCCGTGAGAAGCAGTTCAGCTGCCAGACCTGTGGCAAACAGTTCCTGCGGGAGCGCCAGCTCCGGCTGCACACTGACATGCACAAGGGCATGGCGCGTTATGTGTGCCCCGTCTGCGACCGGGGCACCTTCCTCAAACACGACCACGTCCGCCACATGATTTCCCACCTGTCGGCCGGCGAGACCATATGCCAGGTGTGCTTCCAGGTGTTCCCCAGCACCGAGCAGCTAGAGAGCCACATGGACGTTCACCTGTACATCTGCGGCGTGTGCGGCGAGAAGTTCCGCCTGCGTAAGGATATGCGGGGCCACTACAACTCCAAACACACCAAGAGACTCTAGCAGGGGGCCGTCAGTAACAGGCAGCCTTCTGTTGCTAAATACAAAGCCATAAATGTGACAACAAATGTATGCACTTAAAACACCAAAAAGATGTAAAACTGCACTTTTTCAGGATCTGCATAAGTGGTGCCTCAGGCTTTTAATGTTTCAGCTTTCCGCTTAATCCTTTCTCAATCCTTTTAAAATAAAATGCTTTTAAATACAACTTCAGAATTTTTGGTAATAATGCTGTCATACATTTCCTCTGACTTGTATTGGCTTTAGCTTTATTCATTTTACCATGACATAGCATCTAGCAAGCTAGCATCTAGTCTACTGGGTGTTGAAGTCATGACATCAACATCTAGCATGCTAGATGTTGATGTCATGACTTAGCATATAGCATCTAGTATGCTGTGTAAGCCCATACAGAAGCTGAAGTTTTATTTTAAGTATTAAACAATGGCGTGATCGGCTTCATTACTTATGCTCAACGGCAAAAGGATTTCTCCTTATTTACGCTAGTTTGGCCTAAGAGACGAGGGGTGTGTATAGTGTGTGTGTGTGTGTGTGTGTGTGTGTGTGTGAACTTGGGGTTTGTTAGTGTGTGTTTAGGTTTTGTGTTTAGATGTTTCGTTTTTGCTATGTTGTGTCTTTATCCCGCATTCAATAACAAACATACAGAACTAATTGTAAGAAACTGTCAAACATAGTGCATCTGTCACGGAAACTCTGACCAATCAGAATAAAAGGGTAGGAAAGGCAGCAACTGTCATTGCTTCTAGAGATGCTGATAAGGTTTCAGGACGTCGTCATTTTAAAGTATCTTTATCCTAATGCATACAAACTATGATTGATTGGAGTAATGGCCCATTTTACATTTCTCCCAAGTGTGAACACTCAATGCAAAAGTCAACACTCAGACGGCCAACTTTAGAAGCTCGGATCTGGTGTACTGAATGGTATAATCTCTAACTCCCCCAATAACATCAATATTATACTGAACTTCCAGCGGTTACTAAGAATACAGCCATGTATAGGGGGGCAGAATAGCCTATGCGTATGGAGTCCATTAATACCTAGCTTAATACATACTGTTCACCTTAGTTTTCTAAATCACTGAGTTCCTAACTTACAACTGATGTGATCCAAATGTCTTTCCAAGTTCCTTTCTTAAATCAGCTTAATAAAACCAAGTAAACTTGTTCCACGTGTTTTTCATTCTTTCTGCAGTTGTCTTCATAACCTCTTTTTGCAGTCCATTACACAATTTACCTTTTGTGTCAAAGGTCAAAAAGCTTTCATGAGTTCAAGGTGTAACGTGTGGATAGGGGGTTCGATTCCCAGTCATAAGTTAATGGTTTCGACCCCAAATGTATGCAGCCTATCTGTAGGGATCTTTGAGGAAGATGTCCTTACTCCCCCCCCCCCCATGTTGTTGTACTGTATTCAGTCAGTTGTATTGTTGAAAAAAGGGGTAATTTACTGCCCCCCTGTGGTTTAATAGTAAGTTTGCAACACACAATTAATTTGCTATCAATTTAACTTATAGGTAACAAATTAGACAAACATAAAATCAATTGAATGCATTAAAACCAATCTGAACCCAAAGATTGTTAACAAATTCAAACTAATGATAGTATCGACTCAATTGGCACTTCAGCATTGAGTTAATCACAAATACCGTGTTGATTCTGAATAGGCATACCAATGTGTATAATAAAACAGATTACACAAACATTCTTTAGCCTCTGGAAAGATAGCAATGAAACGGAACACTTAACATGAAATTACAGATACATTTTGTATTATTTAGAAAAACAGATTAATTCTGACGCACAATTATCATTATAAATGGATGCATTGTGTAGAATTGGGCCTAACGTAATAGTTATATTTTTCTATCAGGCATGTAATACATTGATGGGAAATAGCTAGACGTGAACAAGACAGTTTTTTGTTTCTTCAGAAATTATTTCAATTTATTAAATATATATATACCCATAAATCAATAACCAGCTGCGTTCACTGATTGATTTTCACTGCAGAAATATGGTTTAATAATTTAAATAATTGTATGATAATAATTGTATAACTTAAACTGGTACCAGCTTTCCGATTCAAACAAACTATAAATCAAAAACAGTTGCGTTTTATATTTCTATAACTTTCAGTTTGCAGTTTCGTTCTTTGAGTTTGCGGTCAACCGAAAACATAGCTTCCTAACTCAACAACTCTCCCTCAGTCAATCTGTGCCAAACTGACCAGGGGAGTGCAATTAGAGGTGTAACCAATACCAAAAAGACACACCCACCACCTGTAGGGGTGATGAAGTGTGCAATATCAATAAAACAAAACACTTAATAGTCAAATATAGGACTATCATGTGAAATAAAAGGCATTCAATGTTTACAAACAAGGCCTAAACTATGGAGACAACCCCCCCTGCAGGTTTAGATATATTTTGTTTCCGTTAAAGCATGATTTTGAAGCATTGAACAGCAATTTGTAGTTATGAATACTTTAGGCCTGGTTAGGCAAAGCCAGCGCAAGGCATGCTGCTAGCTGTGGTTCCCATGGCAACAGACACATTGCGTGGGTCAATGTCCACCAAACGGAGTAGAGTATCTATAGAGAGGAAGAAAAGCATCATTCATATTTTTGGATGATTATCTTCAACAGAATTTTCCAACATGTCATGATCTGTATGATGTTTAAGCATCAATGTGCCCAGGGACAGCAGATGAAAATTAAAAGCAGTAAATCATTATTATTACATATTTGCCAGAATGGCTATGAACCTAGTTTGGAAAGGTGATCTACAGTTGCTAATGATGATTCTTGCCTGTGACAGACTGGCAGTGACTGACAGTGTTCCTGGACTGTTGCCTAGTAACAGGTGTTTGTTATGTTTCTGGCCTGTTGCCCTGTAACAGAGGTGTGTTTGTCTGGTGACTCACCATCGGTGGTCTTGTTATTCGTCGAGACCCTTCTTGGAGGAGCCGTCCCTGGTCTTCGCCCGTAGTTTATTCACTTGAGATTCAGCGATGTCCGCCCGCTCCTCTGCCTCCTCCAGCTCGTGCTGTAGTTTGCGGAGCTTGGCAATGTTGACATTGGATGCCTCCTCGGCCTCCTCAGCAGAGCGTTTGTAGGACTTGACCTTTAGCTGCAGTTTGTCCACTAGGTCCTGCACGCGGGCCAGATTCTTGCGATCCTCCTCCGTCTGGTAGGTGAGCTCTTTGATGCGGCGCTCGTACTTGCGCACCCCTTTGACGGCCTCCGTGCCTCTTTTCTGCTCAGCCTCCAGCTCGTTCTCCAGCTCCTTGATGCGTCCCTCCAGCTTCTGAAGCTGCTTTTTCCCGCCTTTCATTGCGACCTGCTCTGCTTCATCTAGGCGGTGCTGCAGGTCCTTGATGGTCTGCTCCATGTTCTTCTTCATGCGCTCCAGGTGGGCACTGGTGTCTTGCTCTTTCTTCAGCTCCTCCGCCATCATGGCTGCGTCTGTGATGGCCTTCTTAGCCTTCTCCTCAGCGTTGCGGTTCTCCTGTATGGCATCCTCCACCTCAGACTGCAGGTGGAGAAGATCCGCCTCATGCTTCTTCTTTTGGTTAATGAGGCTGGTGTTTTGCGAGTGAAGCAGCTGCATGCGTTCTGTGGCCTCGGTTAGCTCATGCTCCGCCAGCTTCCTGCCTCGTTCCGTCTGCTCCAGAGCCGACCTCACTTCCTCCAGCTCTGCCTGTATCAAAGCATTCCGGCGTTCCACCAGAGCCATGTTCTCTCGGAGATCATCATTTCCATGAGATACATCGTCCAGATGTATCTGAGTATCTTTCAGGAATGCTTGGATGACTTTAAGCTGCTTTTGCGCATCGGCCGCCTGTCGGTTGGCCTTGCTCAGCTGGACCTCCATTTCGTTGAGGTCGCCCTCCATCTTCTTCTTGACGCGGAGTGCCTCATTGCGGCTCCTTGTCTCCGATTCCAGAGAGGACTGGAGGGACTCGATAATCCGTTGGTAGTTCCTCTTGGCCTGATCCATCTCCTCATCCTTCTCAGACACTTTCCGTTCCATGTCGGCCTTCACTTGGTTGAACTCCAGCTGGACCCGGAGGATCTTGCCCTCCTCGTGCTCCAGAGATCCCTCTGCCTCCTCCAGTGCTGACTGAAGCTCTGTCTTCTCCTGCTCCAGCTGCTTCCGGAGTTTTTCCAGCTCATGAGCATTTTTCCCGCCCTCTCCGAGCTGGTCAGTGAGGTCCGAGATCTCTTCCTGGAGGATCTTGTGCTCTCTCTTCATGGTCTCTAGCTGATCCAGAGACTCCTCATAGGCGTTCTTCAGTTTGAAGAGCTCTGTGCTCAGAGAGCGAGCCTCTTTCTGGCTCGCCTCCAGCTCACATTGTGACTCCTCAAACTTCTGCTTCCACTCTGCCATCACTTTGTCAAATGACCGCTGCTTTTTGTCGAGAGCTGTGGATGCTGCGTTGGATCGCTCAAGGTCCAACATGAGATCTTCAATTTCATTTTGGAGGCGGTGTTTGGTCTTCTCCAAGGAGGAACACTTTGCGTTCACAGCCTCGATGGCTTCTTCCGCCTCCTGAAGACGCTGGACAAGCTTCTTCTTGGCCTCTTCTAACTCCTCTGCACGCTGAATTCCATCGGTTTCGTATTTGGTCCGCCAGGTTGAGACCTCAATGTTGGCTTTGGACAGTGCCCTCTGCAGCTCAGCCTTGGCCTCCTGCTCCTCTTCAAATTGTTCTCTCAGGAGATCACAGTCGTGACGAGCCGACTGCACCGCGTGGGCCAGGGCGTTCTTTGCCTTGACCTCCTCCTCCAGCTGTCTGCGGAGGTCTTCCAGCTGCTGGGTGTAGGAGATCTTCCCCCTGGTGAGCTGTGACACCAGGCACTCTTTCTCCTCCAGCTGGCGTCCCAGCTCCCCATTTTCAGTGAGAAGCTTGGCTCTCAGAGTGGTGAAGTCATTGATCGTCCTCTGAGCCTCCTCATACTTGCTCTTGTACTCATTCATGTTATCCTCCATTGAGCGACATATCTTCTCAATATTGGACTTGTTTTTTACCACACACTCCATGTTAGATGATAGGTCATCCAGCTCCAATTTCAGTTCAGTTTTTTCCTTTTCCAGTTTCTGCTTGACACGCTGAAGGTTGTCAATCTGTTCGCCCAGTTCAGCAACGCTGTCAGCATGCTTCTTCCTTAGTGCTGCGGCAGTAGCCTCGTGTTGAAGTGTAGACTCCTCTAACTCCCTGCGGATCTTCTGGAATTCAGCATCTCTCTTCTTGTTGAGCTCCACTTGAGCCGAGGTGGCCCCTCCGGCCTCTTCCAGACGCTCACTGATGTCCTCCAGCTCACGAGAAACATCTGAGCGCTGCTTCTCCACTTTGGCCCTGGCTGCACGCTCAGCATCAAGCTCCTCCTCAAGCTCCTCAATCCTTGCCTGGTTCTCCTTCAGCTTCTTCTGCATCTGGACACCGACCACCTGCTCATCTTCTATTCGTCCATTTAATTGAGACGTTTCAAAGTCTTTCTTTTTCAGCTTCTCCTCCAGTTGCTGTTTGTCATTCTCCAGGTCCATCAAGCTCTCCTGGCTGAGTTTCAGGTCGCCTTCCAGCTTTCGCTTTGAACGTTCCAGTTCCATCCTGACCTTCTTCTCTTGTTCCAGGGAACCCTCCAAGTCATCTACCTGCTGCTCTAGCTTGATCTTGGCCTTGGTGAGGGTGTTGGCCTTGTCCTCTTCACTCTGAAGGTCGTCCAGAGCCTGCTGGTGGGCCTCCTGTAACGCTTTCTTCTCCTTGCTCAGCTTCAGGATGTTATCATCCTGAGAAGCCAGCTCCTCCGTGAGATTCTTCACTTTGTTTTCAGTGGCGTGTTTCTCCTTTTCGACCTTGGCTAATGTCAGCTCAAGGTCGTCAATGTCTTTTTTCAGCTCGGAGCACTCGTCTTCAAGCTTCCGCCTTTTAGCAGTGAGATCAGCGTTCATCTCTTCCTCTTCCTCCATTCTTTCAGTCATCTCTTTCAACTTTGCTTCCTGTTGAATCTTACTCTTGATGAGCTGTTCACAGCGCTCTTCTGCATCTGTTAGTGTATCTTGTTCGGACTGAATCTGCAAGGTCAGGTCATTTTTCTCTTGGAGAACAGTCACCATTTTCTCCTCTAGTTCCTTCCTTCGGCCCTCAGATTTTTCCAAGGCTTGCTTCAGCTTATTGAATTCATCCTTCATGTTGGCCATTTCCTTCTCTGACTCTGCGCTCTTAAGCAAGGGCTTGATCTTGAAGAAAAGCTTCATCCAAGGCCAGTTCTTCACCCCCAGGAAAGAGCGAAGGTTCCACTGAATCAGCAACAGAGCATCTCTGCGCTCCACAAGTTTGGCAAACTCAGCCCTCATTAAAATGGCCCTGGCGTTAGCTTGGATCCTGGTAATAATGCGGGACAGTTGCTCATCTCGCATCTCCTCTAATGTACCCAGCAAACCTGCCTTGAAAAAGACCTTGGTGTTGCCAAACCTGTACTGGGTGTGGTCGATATCCAGCGACCCCAACAGCTTCTCTGCACTTTTTTTGCAGTCCATGAATTGTCCATCGGGAATGACAGAAGCATTTAAGATTCTGTACCGCTGTTTGAAGTCCCCGTACAGAACCCTGTTGGGGAAGCCCTTCCTGCAGATCCTGATGCCTTCCAGGACGCCGTTACAGCGGAGCTGATGCATCACCAGGCAGTTGTCCATGATTCCTGGAGTTTTCTTCTCATTGGGAATCAGACAGCGGACAAAGTGTGGATGTGTGGTCTTTAGGGTTGACATGAGCTTGTTCAGGTTTTCTCTGTGAAGGGCTGACACTGTCTGGAAGGAGGAGCCTTTCTTTTTGGCTCCTTTGCCACTTCCCTTGTCCGCTTCAGGGCCCGCAAAGCTGGAGAAGAGCACGCTGAGGAGCTTGAGGGAGGACTTCTGGAAAAGCCCCACTACCGTCTCATTCAAAGGATCTTTGTTTTTCACCAGCCAGTTGCTAATGTTGTAGTCCACTGTACCAGCATAGTGAACCAGAGCAAAGTGGGCCTCCGCTTTTCCCTTTGCAGCTCTCGGCTTCTCAAACATTTTGTTTTTACCCAAGTGATTGTCATAGAGCTTGGACTTGAATGTCTGGTCACTGGCTTTCGGGAACATGCACTCTTCCTCCAGAATAGACATGATACCCAGGGGCTTCTCAATGAGGTCAATGCAGGCTTGCAAATCCATTCCAAAGTCAATGAACTCCCACTCGATGCCTTCCTTCTTGTACTCTTCTTGTTCCAGGACAAACATGTGGTGATTGAAAAACTGCTGTAGTTTTTCGTTTGTGAAATTAATGCACAGCTGCTCAAAGGTGTTGTAGTCAAAGATCTCAAAACCTGCAATGTCCAGCACTCCTATGAAATACTGTCGGTGTTGCTTGGTTTCCAGGGAGTGATTGATCCTCACCACCATCCAGTTAAACATCTTCTCGTACACTGACTTAGCCAGCGCACCAAGGGAGTAGTAGACCTGGTCCACCCCTTGACCTTTGGTGACATATTCATTTCCTACCTTCACCCTGGGGTGGCAGAGGCCTTTGATGAGGTCCGCCGAGTTCAGACCCATGAGGTATGCTGATTTATCAGCTGCTTCAGTCCCGTCTGACTCTGCCTGCTCTTCACGCTGTTTCTGCTTGAATCTCATGTTGCCATAGTGCATGATGGCACCGGTCAGCTTGTACACCCCCATCTTTTCTTCCAGGGTGAAGCCGAGGACGTCAAATGCACTATCAGTGGCAATGAGCTCCTCAGAATCGTTGATGGAGGCGACGGTTACCTCTCCTTGGGAGATGTACGAGTAATCGTATGGATTGTTGGTAATCAGCAGCATGTCCAGCAGCTCCGGTTTCTGGTTGGACAAGATCTGGAAGAATATGTGATAGTTCCTCTCAGACTTCAGCTGGAAAGTGACTCTGGACTTTTCAAGCAGGTAGGTCTCGATGTCCGCAGAGCTCAGCTTGCCGCTGTTCCCAAAGTGAATCCGGATGAACTTTCCAAAACGGGAGGAGTTGTCATTTCTCAGGGTTTTGGCGTTACCGAAGGCCTCCAGGGCAGGGTTGGCCTGGATAATTTGATCCTCCAGAGTTCCTTTGCTGGCATCCTTCTTGACTGCACCGCCGACCGCAGCGATACTGGCAAAGTACTGGATGACTCGCTTGGTGTTGACTGTCTTCCCAGCACCGGACTCTCCGGTGATGAGGACCGACTGGTTCTCCCGGTCAGTGAGCATGTACTGGTAGGCGTTATCTGAGATGGAGAAGATGTGAGGAGGAGCTTCGGTCCTCTTCTTCCCTCTGTAGGCCGCAACCACCTCTGCGTCGTACACTGGGAGCCACTTGTAGGGGTTGACGGTGACACAGAAGAGGCCAGAGTAGGTGTAGATCATCCAGGCAGCGTACCGCTCCTTGAGGTTGAACAGCACAGCAGGCTCGTGGAGGAAGGTGAACATGGCCATATCCTCGATTTTATCAAACTTCGGCGGGTTCTGTGGATGGACTTCAGACTCCGTAACAGTCACTGTAGTGCCGTCCTCCTTTTTGACCACAACCTTCCCTCCGTCCTTGCTTTGGATCTGGCCCTTGACATATTCCACTTTATCGTCTACGACGAAGCACTCCGTTTTGATGTCGAAAGCCCTGGTTTGGGCCTCCAGGCGCTCCTTGTCTGACTTTCTGAGGAAGACCGCAGCCTTTCCAAACTCGGCCATCAGAGCGTCACCCATATTGGAGGCAGCGGTAAAATAGTGTCCTGGTAGGTCTGGGGATGACACTGGCTGAAGAAGTGATGTCCACTCTGCTCATCCTCTCTAGGGCCTCTTTATAAAGGGTTCCTGGGCTCCATATTAGGAAGCCTCTAGGAATGTATCTTTCCACAGTGAGGTCAAACCTAGGACCTTTGGCTGTTAGAGTCCATCTATGGAGGCTAGCGTTTCACTGCTTATCTCCGTCCTTCTGTCCTGACCGATAAGAAGCACAGACACATCTACATTTAGCACAGAGAACACTAGAAACAATTTTGTATATTGTATTCAGGTAATAATGGCTTCAAGCATGTAACATTTTCAATTTCAGTTTAGGAAATAGGACTTTGGTCTTACATCTGCCCCCACCACAAAACACATCCAATGAAAGTTTTCTCATTAGACAAACTTTAGTTTGTCCTGACTTAACAACATGTAATGGGGTGTAATGGGTATTTTTAAAATAATAAATAAATACATTGTCACCCTATATAAACAAAATCTGGTGAACAATTTAGTTCATAAACATTTTCCACTGTGTTCATTCTAATAGTTTCTTCCCCCTGGGTTTGGGGAGTTTTTCTTTGTGCTCTTTGCAATTGTGCAAAGAACACTGTGATTAAGGGCTTAACAAATAAATCAGACTGGATTTACATGTCTCCTAATGAACAGTTTCAACACCACCCTGTGTGAGTCAAACAAATCACCCACCTCGGAGTACACCTCCGCTAGACAACACCGACAGAGTACAGTTTTTTTTGTTGCATGCCAGGGAAGAACACAGGAACTATGGGGATAGTGCTATGGTGTATCCGCTAATGGAACAACGATCCTGCCTCTTAAAATGCCTTCTGATAAAGTGTTATCTTCAAGTAGCCCTGTTCCAGCCCCAGGATCATCCTTCTTATCTCCAGGACACGCGTTTGACTTAGTTTATTCTTCTAGTTCTCTCTAAAACAAGAAGAACAAGCAGCTAATTATGAGATATAAATAGCAATGTTGATAATGACACATGTAATTATATATATAATGATATATAACGATATAAATAATGATACAAAACAATATAAACAACAATAAATACAACAATACATGAACTGACTCAGGACTGCCGCCAATCAAAGCACTTCTCCGGTGACACCTCCTTCATGCCAACAGTGTGGAGTTCAGAAGACTCTCCTGCATAACTGAACCTCATCTAACACCTGTCACCATGACATTTGTCTTCTGCTCTCGGCCGCAGAACCACTAGAACTAGCCCAACCAGCAATGTTTTGATGTGTAATTCTTTACTTTTAATTGTTAAACATTTGATTGACTCTTTGAAGACGAACGTCATAACTAAACCCAACCCAGAGCCACTGAGACCCAGAGGGAGGCCCTGAGGCCTCCAGCCCGGTTAGAGTGAGGTGGAAGGGTGACAGTGTTGAGTCAGTGCGGTTCTTTGGGAGAGGAACGGGAGGACTCTTACACACACATGCTCAGACAGGCAGGGAATGCAAGAGGCGGTTTGAGGACATCGCCTTTGGGATTGAAGACAGTCTCAAAAGAGACAGCAGACTAGAAATAATACCAAACCACAAGCAGAGATGGGGCAATGATTGACAGGCAGGAGAGATACAGGAGAAGGATTTATTTTTAAAGTATTTACATAGAAGTCTTAGAAACTATTTCAAACTATGTATGCCAAGTCACAGTATCTCTTAATACAAATATATACTTAGTCAGGAATTCATTTACTTCTCTCGTAAAGAGTTGAAGTAGAACATAGAATATAAAGACCTGTTTTGCTATAGACATGTGTAGTAAGGGTCCATGGCGATCTTTCCCCATATTAAATCCCCATTGAAAATTCTTCTCTCAGTAATTACTGCTAAGCCATATCACTTTGGTTCATAAACGAGGTAATCGATTAATTGACTATTTAACTGTTACAACCAAGAAATGTTGCATGTTTGCGACTTGGGATAGCGAAAAAACAACAGATGTGGATACCGAAGTATTTTTGTTGCAGTCCAGTACAAAACACTGCAACCTCAAACAAGAAAATTGTGCAATCGACGATAAAATTTTACTTTTGTAGAAACTGCTAGACTCAAATGCTTTAATTAACCACGGCTTATATGCTAGGATAGAGTTGAATTGCACCATGGGAATAGCAGTTCTTGTACATTTGGCACAATAGGGTACACAGTGTTGTATGCATTATGTATCTCTCATCTGTACTAGTTTTCAAAATAAAAATGTAATTCAATTTCACTGAACTATACTCTTGTCAGACCAGCTGAATAAGTAGAACCTTACAAACCAAGCTTTCTTGGGGAAAAAACAAACATAGTAAATACCATAGGCAAAACGCATCTGGAACTGAGAGGGTTTCAGAGGGACCATGTGACTTCCAAGGTCTATAGATATATATATACTGCTCAAAAAAATAAAGGGAACACTTAAACAACACAACGTAACTCCAAGTGCTCCCTTTATTTTTTTGAGCAGTATATTTTTTATATATATTTATATACCTAAATAATTTACTATCAGCAAAACTACACATTCAGGTGCTGGCTTCGACTGCAATAAGGTGAGAATTTAAATGCAGGGGAATATTGGGCTGGCTTAAGAACTAACGTTTCTCAGCCGGGGTTGGCGATCAATATATCTTTATCATCCATGTCATAAGAGGTCCGTCAGATGTACAATAACACTGGGACGTGAGTTTGAGTTTGAAGGAATGTTCTTCACATTGTAGGGGCTGCTGGGGTTGGTGGGTTGATGTTAAGTTGCCTAACACGGTAGGAAACGAGAAATGTTAATGCATTTACAAGTGAAGAACTTGCGGTCAGGCCAGCCAACAAATTCTGAAGACACTTAGTTTTTCTTCTCCCCAGATTACGTTACGTCCATCCATCGCGTCGGTGGCTAGTAGTTCTGTTTTTACTCAACAGTGAGCTAGACATAGTCCGATTTCATTTTTAGGACCCATAACTGGTTTGAGGATCGGCTTTTCATCCAGTGGATTATTCATGCTGCTGACATGTGTAGTCCCTGCTCTGCTGTTAGCCTCGCCGGCTAGCTCAGCAGAAGGACATGCGCTTGCGGTACTGCTCCACCAGGGGGACGAGGCAGCGCGGGGAGCTGGCCTGGAGGAGGAAGGGGTGGGTGAGGAGCTGGGCGGAGCTGGCCCGCTGGGTGGTGTCCCGGGTCAGCATGCAGCCCAGGAAGTCCTTCAGAGCCGGAGACATCTGGGGAGACAACAACACCATGAGTATGGGGAGGTGTGTGTGTGTGTGTGTGTGTGTGTGTGTGTGTGTGTGTGTGTGTGTGTGTGTGTGTGTGTGTGTGTGTGTGTGTGTGTGTGTGTGATTGTGTGTGTCTGTGTGTGTGTGTGTGTGTGTGTGTACACCTTGTGGGGGTTCCTGACGCTGGGGGCGGGGTCATCTCTGATTTTCTTCATGGCCACCACTGGCGTGTCGCTGAAGTACGGAGGTTCACCATCCACCATCTCCACCACCATGATTCCTAGAGACCACACATCCACCTGGAACACACACACACACACACACATAGTTAACCCATCCACCTGTAACACACACACAAACACACACACACACACAGTTAACACATCCACCTGGATCACACACACACACACACACACATAGTTAACCCATCCACCTGTAACACACACACAAACACGCACACACACATAGTTAACACATCCACCTGGATCACACACACACACAAACACACACACACACACACACACACACACACACACACACACACAACCTTTAGCAGCAGGGTTTAAGATTGCTACCTCTGGTCCGTAGGGGGTCTTGGAGACCACCTCTGGGGCCATCCAATATGGCGTCCCCACAAGAGACTTCCTCCTGGGTATGTCTTGGCTGATCTGAGCGCAGAAGCCAAAGTCTGACAGCTTCACCTGCAGGAACAGAAGGCAGTTCCACTAAATACCTTTCCTCATTACTGTTTTACTGTTTTTATCCTCAGAGACTCATAGTGGATCAGATGCATCTCATTAAGGAGCAGGTAGGGTTTATGACATCTTGCTCAAGGATGCCAACAGGTAGACTGCGGACTTCGGAGATCGAATCCAGTAGCTTTTGGCTCCGAATCAAATACCCTAACCACTAGATTATCCTTCCCCCTTGTGTGTATGTGTCTGTGTGTCCCACTATTTAAATATATATATATATATATGTATATATTGTGTTTGGGTAGGTATGTATGTGTCTTACCCTGCCGTCCAAAGCTAGGAGTATGGAGTCGCTCTTGATGTCGCGGTGGATAACTCCCTGAGAGTGAAGATAAGACAAGGCCTGCAAGACGGCCTCGCACACCGTAGCTATCTGCTCTTCGTTCAGCCTGGTTAGACCCAACACACAGGTTAGCTTCACAAAATGAGCAATAGGAAAAATGGAATTCAGCCATTGATGCACTCAACCATTACTTAACTAAACATGCACCAATGAAGCTAGTATGAAGGTTGTGATTGGCCCGGATCATCAAAGGTCAACGTGGCCTTTGAGGCCACTGAATGTGCCCCTGCTCAACTTCTGAAGATGTCACATGTTCTCCATGTTGTTCTCAACTGGTTTGATTAACGAGGTGTCCTCACCTGGTTTGATTAACGAGGTGCTTTTACCAGGTTCTGTTAACGACGTGTGCTCACCTGGTCTCGTTAACGACGTTGGTGAGGGCGCCGCCCTGGAGGTACTCCATGATGACCCAGAGCTCCTCCTCCACCAGGGCCGACCGGAACATCTGGACCACGTTCTGATGCCGGTAGTCCCTCATGATCACCACCTGTGAACCAGCGCAGTACCGCTAGTACTACTATAGTACTACTGCACTACTACTTGTACCACATATTCATGTTAATAGTACATAGTACATCGTACATGAATTTTTGTACATGTCGTTTATAGTAATAATAATGTTAATTACAGTGATGATAATGTTGTTTGTAGTGATGATAACGTAGTTTATAGTGATGATAATATAGTTTATAGTGATGATAATGTAGTTCATAGTGATGATAATATAGTTTATAGTGATGATAATGTAGTTTATAGTAATAATAATGTAGTTTATAGTGATGATAACGTAGTTTATAGTGATGATAATGTTGTTTGTAGTGATGATAACGTAGTATATAGTGATGATAATATAGTTTATAGTGATGATAATGTAGTTTATAGTGATGATAATGTTGTTTGTAGTGATGATAACGTAGTATATAGTGATGATAATATAGTTTATAGTGATGATAATGTAGTTTATAGTGATGATAATGTTGTTTGTAGTGATGATAACGTAGTATATAGTGATGATAATATAGTTTATAGTGATGATAATGTAGTTTATAGTGATGATAATGTTGTTTGTAGTGATGATAACGTAGTATATAGTGATGATAATATAGTTTATAGTGATGATAATGTAGTTTATAGTGATGATAATGTTGTTTGTAGTGATGATAACGTAGTATATAGTGATGATAATATAGTTTATAGTGATGATAATGTAGTTTATAGTGATGATAATATAGTTTATAGTGATGATAATGTAGTTTATAGTGATGATAATATAGTTTATAGTGATGATAATGTAGTTTATAGTGATGATAATATAGTTTATAGTGATGATAACGTAGTATATAGTGATGATAATATAGTTTATAGTGATGATAATGTAGTTTATAGTGATGATAATATAGTTTATAGTGATGATAAGGTAGTTTATAGTGATGATAAGGTAGTTTATAGTAACATTAATGTAGTGAGTTTCCAGTGCTAAAAACCTCGTTAAAGAGCAGCTCTCTGCGCTGCTGTTTCCTCAGGTCCATCATTTTCACGGCCACTTGCCGTCCGCTGTGGCGCTCGCGTGCGATGCAGACCACCCCCGTTGATCCCTCGCCGATCCTCACAAAGTTCTCCAGCGAGGTGCGGGGGTCCCCTGGGCCCACCACCATCTGGAGCGCCGCCTTGAACTGCTGGTGGGTCACCTTGGTGGACCCAGAGCTGGGTTTGGGCTGGGGCTGGGAGGAGGGGGCGGGGCTTGGCGGGGGGGCGGGGCCTCCTGCGGTAGACCTGGTGGTGTATCTCGGGGGCGGGGTTAGCGGGCGTGGGGCCAGGATGCGGCCGGTGATCGGGCTGCTCGTGCCGTTGGGCGGAGGAAGTGGAGACGAGCTCGCTGAGCCTGACTAGACGGGTGAAAAAATCACACTTCCTGTTAGCCGATAGTCACGGCCAAGTATTAGCACTTGGAAATAGGTTAGATATATTTAGAGGGGAACAAGAAATCTGGCCACAAAGTTTGTTTTACAGCGTCCCGTGTAACCGAGGCCATTATGCAAAACATTTTGTGGTGAGTGAGATAATTGGTGAAAAAATAGTTGCTAGCCAGCTACTGCATTAGATCATTATTAGCATAACAAAATAAATATTTGCCCACAAAAAAAATTGGTTATGAATACCCGAAAGTCCTGCAACAGCGTTTTGCATGTTCTGCTGTTTTAGTAAAGTTGTATCGACATTATCCACGATTTACTTGACTTAAAGTTTAAGTCAAGTAAATCAACATTATCCATTATGTTTAGACAGTTGAGCAGAAAGTCTAATCTTACGATTAGATCGTAGGAAGAGTGCGGTCTACGGGGGCTGCCCTTGGAGGTGGACAGCAGGTCTGGGAGATGGTTCCCCGCTGGCTTTACCCTCTTGTTGACCCTGGAGCCGGTCTCTGGCGTCTGCAGGCCGTAGTGGCAGGACGCTGGCCTCTGGTTTCCGTGGCTGGGTTCTTGCCCGGCAGGGGGTCCAGCACTCTCGCTGGGAGCGTAGTGGCCCATGAGGCTGCCTGTCCTATGGGCCCTGGGGGCTGCCGGTGCTGGTGGTCCGCTGGGGGTCGGCATTGGATGGAAGTCGATCTCGTAGGAGGACTTGGCCCGGGGCAGCATGCCGTTGGCGGGCAGAGTGCTGCTATTCTTGCCCTGCAGCTTGGGGCTGCTGTTCCCGCTGCGCACCTGCCGTATACGGTCCTGCCAATAGGTGGCACTGGCCTCGTGGGGCCCCTGGTGGAGCCCCAGGTACTGGTAGGAGTCCCCCTCCACGAGATCACCCAGCCAGCCCAGTGACTGTGCCCGTTTCCGTGCCGACATGCTGGTCCGGCGCAGGGAGTTGGAGCTGGTGACGGACACCTTCGTCATCTCGGCGATTACGTGGGAAATGTAGTCTTCGTGTCCGATGAAACTCCCCCGCACTATAGTCTAGATGTTGAAAAAAGACGACAGTTTAGAGAACCAACACGATCCCAAGGAATTTCATCGATTGATAATTAGGTTTGAAAAAGGAACCTCGTGAGGATTTTAATTTTAAAATACAAAAGTAAAAAAAAGTAAAAGTCTAGGATAGACTGCTTTGCTTTTTGCATTCACTGTCATATTATGATACAATAATGTAGAAGAAGAAAAACTTGTTGTTCACTAAATACAATGGTGATGCAACATATTGCTTTTATTTTTTTAGATCAAACAGTCAATCCTCCCAGGTGTCTCCCAGGTGACTATAACTCACGAAAGGAAGCCATATTTTAGAAGGGAGTAGGCGTGGCTTGTCCTGTTTCCCATGAGTTGCTGCCTGCCTGTCTACCTGACAGCCTGCAACACAAGTCCAACAGCGACTGTAAACCTCCAGAATCAACTCTAGCAACAAAGAAATGTTTCCATTGGCCACATATGGAGAGCCCAGCATGTAAACAACTCATCAGATGACCCTGACAGGTAGACAGGTAAGGTACACCGGTAACAAGAGATACACAGGTGAAAAACTTTAAGACAAGTAACAACAGGTAACAAGAGGTAGACAGGTAACAGCAGGTAGAAAGGTAGCAGCAGGTAGACAGGTAACAAGAGGTAGACAGATAACAACCGTTAACAGGTAGACAGGTAGGTAGACAGGTAACAACCGTTAACAGGTAGACAGGTAGGTAGGCAGGTAACAGCTACAAAGGTAACGGTAGGTAGACAGGTAACAACTGTTAACAGGTAGACAGGTAGGTAGGCAGGTAACAACCGTTAACAGGTAGACAGGTAGGTAGGCAGGTAACAACTGTTAACAGGTAGACAGGTAGGTAGGCAGGTAACAGCTACAAAGGTAACGGTAGGTAGACAGGTAACAACCATTAACAGGTAGACAGGTAGGTAGGCAGGTAACAACCGTTAACAGGTAGACAGGTAGGTAGGCAGGTAACAACTGTTAACAGGTAGACAGGTAGGTAGGCAGGTAACAGCTACAAAGGTAACGGTAGGTAGACAGGTAACAACCGTTAACAGGTAGACAGGTAGGTAGGCAGGTAACAACAGCTACAAAAGTAACGGTAGGTAGACAGGTAACAACAGGCAGACAGGTAACGGTAGGTAGCAACAGTTGAGAACAGGTAGACAGATAAACAACCGGTAACGACAGGTAACCTCTGAACCACAGAGAAAGGGCCCTCACCTTCCTGGGCACCAGCTCCACCTGGGTTATGGTGGAGGGGTCCACCAGAGGCAGGGGTCTGCGCAGATTCTCGATGAGGCTCTGCCACTGGGGGGGCAGGCCCACGTAGCACCCCCGGGACACATCGTAGGACGTGTGGACGCGGTGCTCGAAGTCCCGCGGTGCCGAGATCTCCAGCCCTCGCTTCTTCCTCCTCCGTCGGAACATCCCCTGGAAGTGGCACAGGGAGGATGTGGGTAGACAGGAAGCAGTACCTTGACCGCAGGAAGAGGGCATCTTTCGGTAGGATACGCTCACTCGCGAGGGGGCGAGACACGACTTGGAAATCACACACTCACACACAGACACGCACTCGCACATGAACGTACCCTAAAATCACACACATGCACTCAAACACACATACTCACTTGCACACACACATGCAGGCACACCCTTACACACTCATTCAGGCGCACACACAGAATACCACTGTCAGACGGTAGGACATGTGTCAGCTATCCGCCTCTCTGCTGCTTCACTTCCCCTCCCCCACCCCACTTCTCCTAAACAGAGACACGTCCAGGTCTCAGCACGCCCAATTTCTCTCTCTCTCTCTCTCTCTCTCTCTCTCTCTCTCTCTCTCTCTCTCTCTCTCTCTCTCTCTCTCTCTCTCTCTCTCTCTCTCTCTCTCTCTCTCTCTCTCTCTCTCTCTCTCTCTCTCTCGCTTGTTCTCTCTCGCTCTCACTCTCTCTCTGTCACCCTCAGCCGCTCTCTGTATGTGTTTCTCTCTCCTTCTGTGTGAGTGAGTGAATGAGTGTATCTCGGCCCCCTGTGTGTGTGTGTGTGTGTGTGTGTGTGTGTGTGTCTCCCTCTCAGACCTGATCAACAACCTTCCAACTTCTAACAAACCAAACATCCTTATTGCCTTCAACACAGCATATCATTTACAGCTAGTAC
Source organism: Lota lota (assembly GCA_026745465.1). Classification (NCBI taxonomy): domain Eukaryota; kingdom Metazoa; phylum Chordata; class Actinopteri; order Gadiformes; family Lotidae; genus Lota; species Lota lota. The sequence continues at coordinate 1,406,181 of JACYXH010000249.1, forward strand.
AGACAAACAGGTCTAGTGTGGAGAGCAGAAGTCCTGAAAAGTATTTGGAGTCACCGTCTGGTTCAGTCAATGAGCACGAAGATACAAACACACATGGAATGATTCTGTCATGCTGGGCCAAAGTGTGAACCCAATCTCAGAGTTAAAATCTCGACAGAATATAAAAAACCACATATAGGAAACAACGGTAACACTTTAGAATAACGTTCAGTCATGAGTCATTTGTAAGCCTTTAGTTAATGATAAACTAATCATTAACCAAACATTAACACACATTTGTAGATGATTAATAAGCGCTATGTTAAATGGTTCTTATTCTACCACCAGGTGTGATGTTGATTGGCCATTACAAGCTGTGTAAAATCTACCCTCTAGGGACATCATAAGTGGGAGTGTCCACCCAGATGTGTGATGGATAGATGAGCCTACCAGCCTATCCAGTGGACTGTAGCAACTGGAAGGTTGATCTATCCCATGTATCCATATGTCACTAGAGGGCTGAACATGGCTTGAAATGGCTAATCCACATCACACCTAGTGTAGGAGAGGAGAGAGGTGAGGAAAGAGGAGGTGGAGGAGATAGGAGGTGGAGAGAGGAGGTGGAGAAAGGAGTAGGAGAGAGGAAGAGGAGAGGAGGGGAGGAGAGGTCAACTCACTATTAGATTGATGGTCTTCTTTCTTCAGGTCATAGTTGAGGCCATTTCCAAACCAAATCTAAAACTATTTGGATTTGGATATGGATCTCTCTCTCTCTCTCTCTCACACTCTCTCACCCTCTCTCCCTCTCGCTCGCTCTCTCTCGCTCTCTCTCCCTGTGCAAGTAGTAGTAATGCTTGCTGTGTGTGTAGGGGGTGTGCCAGAGGATATACAGCTGTCGCGAGACAAGGATCTGAGATCCTGTCCCTCCACTCCTCTTCCTCTTGATCGTCCTTGTCTAGGTGAGGAAACCCCACTGGCTTTGAATTGGATACGATAGATAACTCTGTCACAAGAACAGTAGTTCTCTCTGTCACAGGACCATTAGTTCACTCTTTTACCAGGCCAGTAGTTCACTCTGTCGCCAGACCAGTAGTTCACCATGTCACCAGACAAGTAGTTCACTCTGTCACCAGACCAGTAGTTCACTCTGTCGCCAGACCAGTAGTTCACCATGTCACCAGACAAGTAGTTCACTCTGTCACCAGACCAGTAGTTTACTATGTCAAAGGACCAGTAGTTTACCATGTCACCAGACCAGTAGTTCACTCTGTCACCAGACCGGTAGTTCAGTATGTCATAGGGCCAGTAGTTTCCCATGTCATAGGACCAGTAGTTAATGCTGTCACCATACTAGTGGTTCATTCTGTCACCAGACCAGTAGTTCACTCTGTCACCAGACCAGTAGTTTACTATGTCAAAGGACCAGTAGTTTACCATGTCACCAGACCAGTAGTTCACTCTGTCACCAGACCGGTAGTTCAGTATGTCATAGGGCCAGTAGTTTCCCATGTCATAGGACCAGTAGTTAATGCTGTCACCATACTAGTGGTTCATTCTGTCACCAGACAAGTAGTTCACTCTGTCACCAGACCAGTAGTTTACTATGTCATAGGACCAGTAGTTTACCATGTCACCAGACCAGTAGTTCACTCTGTCACCAGACCGGTAGTTCAGTATGTCATAGGGCCAGTAGTTTCCCATGTCATAGGACCAGTAGTTAATGCTGTCACCATACTAGTGGTTCATTCTGTCACCAGACCAGTAGTTCACTCTGTCACCAGACCGGTAGTTCAGTATGTCATAGGGCCAGTAGTTTCCCATGTCATAGGACCAGTAGTTAATGCTGTCACCATACTAGTGGTTCAGTAGCAGCTGTATGTACCAAATTTTCTTCCAAGACATTAACACATTCATTTCCGGGGACTACAGCTGATAGGCTGATAACAATGTGTCATGAGAAGTTATGTTGAGAGGTTTAGAGGTAGTAGTCGTGGATTTTGCCACAACATTGCATCACCATAGAAGACAGTTGTTGAGCAAACTCGTGTTTTGTAGGAAAAGGACTACAAATAGTTGCAACAGTTACCTTTAATTCAATGAAAAAGGTATGGCGGTGTTAACACATGTAGATCAGTGCAGGAGTGTGCTTACTGTATAGTATTATTTAATTCATGGTCACCTTCTGCTATGGATGTTTTATTTCATATCAGGAAATATTTGCTGTTATTTACCAATGGAAGGGCCACCAGAACTTAAACCTTTAAAAACATACAGTGCACCAAATCATGGGACCCAAACAAATGTGGGAGACAATAATTTGGTAACGCATGTGATTTAACCAAATAAAAGAAACGCAGTTGTGTATAATAGGTTGACAGTACATTTAGAAGGCTGATTTATTTAGGGAATATACTGTAAATGAATGTTTTATGGATTCAGGTGTAAAACACCTGCAGACTGCTGCAGCCACAGGAGAACTTTATATGTTCCGGGAATTTCCATGCCCCTGGGAGGTGAAACAGGGAGCAATGGCTGTTATATACGTTCATGGTAAGTGTGTGTGTGTGTGTGTGTGTGTGTGTGTGTGTGTGTGTGTGTGTGTGTGTGTGTGTGTGTGTGTGTGTGTGTGTGTGTGTGTGTAGCTCAGGCCTCCTACAGTGATAGGCCAGTTCCACACCCTGTTCTTCGGCTCGGTGTGTGTGTGTGTGTGTGCGTGTGTGTGTATGTGAGTGAGTGAGTGAGTGAGTGGTCCTTCAAAAGCTCCTCACTGACCAGGTGGGGGAGTAGAAAGGGGGGAGGGGGAGGGTTTTGTAGATCAGGGCGGAATTCCCACATTCCTAATGAATCATCATGCCTTCTCTACAAGACCAGACTCCTCCAGGTGTCTCGCTCTCTACCAACACCAAGGTCAGGTCCGCCTCACCATAACACGAGTCTGAGTCATCACAATTGAATTGCAAATAAATGACTCCCTAAACAAGTAACTCAGCTGTTAGCATTTTGAATGATGGACACACCGACACACACAAAGCCATAAATAAACCCAGATTGCCCCTCTCTGTTCTGGTTGGTCGGCCTCTGCATAAGACAATTTCGATTTAAGACTGCGCCTGGTTCATTTCTGAGCAATTCCTGATTGGTTTGGAGAATCGATCTTGCCTGTCAATAACAGGTGCATGAAATGCAACACTACTCAGGTGAACAAACATATTGAGGGATGGAGCAGGGAGGGGTGTGCTTTTGGGGCAGTTTCAAAACCTTGCTGTCTTCTGCTCTTTTCTGCTCTCTCTCTTTACAACTGAATCCTGTATCTAACCTAGGTTTAAAGTCGACAACAAGAGCAGCTTTAAACAGCTGCTGTTGATGACTGCCTGACGAGGACCATGGTGGGATCTTGTCTGACACTCTCAGTCCATTGAGAAACAGTAACTCACCAACCATACGAGAGGTTGATATGTTAAGCATGTAGGAAGTAGCTCGGTCATTTAGCACACACTCATAATAGAGTTTTGTTGTGTAGCAGCTCTGTGTTGAAGCTGATATGAAGTACCAAGCTCTAGTCATGGATCAATACAGACACAGACACACACAGACACACACTAACCTTTTTGACTTCCTAGCTTGTCCGAGTTGAGGTGTTTCCAGATGTTGGATCAGGTGAGTGCAGGTGCGGTCATCTGAATCCAGGAAAGCTCCAGGAGGTCCAGGTTGGTCCAGGTCGGTTGACAGAGGAGAGGCAGATACAGTCTGCCTAGCTCAGATCACACCATGGTCATGCTCACTAGCTAGCGTTCAGATAGCTAGTGCTCCTACCTGTTACTACCTGTCCTACCTGCCACATGGCTGTTACTCATCCAACTCTCCCTCACTCACTCCTCCTCTCTCCCGCCCTATCCTCTGCCCTTCCCTCTCATATATTGTGATTGACCTACTTCTCTCTTTCACTCCCTCTGCTCCCCTCTCCCTCACTCCCATATCTCTGTTCACCGCTTTCTCCCTCCCTCTCTATATCTCTTTTTCCCTCCCTCTACCCGTTTACCCATAGCTCTTTCTTTCTCTCTACCTGCATCTCAACAATGTTGCCAAAACATTAGTTTAACCTGGTAATCAAATAAAATGTGACAGCTTTCCTATGTGACATTAGCAGTGGCACTGAGGGTAAATATATTTTATTTTACACGCTCAGTACAATTTTAAGGGCACTCTTGGCAGGGGAAATGTAAATTTGCATCATCATCATCATCTCCCAAGCACAAACATATTCAAATAGGAGACTTAAAAGGAAACTAAGACCAAGAAAATAGGATTACTCTCGGCAGGTCTCTGCTTGTCCAGAGTGGGTTGAGTCAATGGATTAATACCACTGCCGTCAGTGAAACTGTTTAAATAGTTATCCATTTGTAGGAGACAGCACGTGTGTTTAGAAGCCGGTAAATCTTGTGTTTGGCCTCTGGCTCATAACGCACACTCACACACACACTATTAATGACCCTAGCACACACTCGTAACACACACGCTCTAACACACAAATAGACCAACACAAACACACCCTCTAAGACGCAAGTACAGTAACACACACACACACACACACACACACACACACACACACACACACACAGAGGGGGTGTTTCTTGGAGATAAGACTGGACAGTATGGAACACTCAACCAAACAGTAAGACCAGCTAGGAGACCGACCGGAAATCTGGCAAGAAGCTGTAGCTCGTACATGGTACACTACAACCCTGATGGACACAATACAAACCACACCCCTACTGGATACAGTTCAAACAACACCCTACTGGACACAATATGTACTATACCCCTGTTAGATGCAATACATACTACACGGTACAAACTGAATCCTACTGGACACACTTCATATTACAACCCTGCTGGATACAGTACAAACTATTCCCTACTGTACACAATACATACTAGACCCCTACTGGATACAGTACAAACTACTCTCTACTGGACACAATACATACTACACCCCTTCTGGACACAATACATACTACACCCCTACTGGACACAGGACAAACTACACCCTACTGTACACAGTAAAAACGGAATCCTACTGGAGAAGGTACAAACTACACCCTACTTGACACGGTACAAACTACACCCTACTGGACACGGTACAAACTACACCCTACTGGAGAAGGTACAAACTACACCCTACTGGAGAAGGTACAAACTGAACCCTACTATATGGCACAGTTCCAGGAATTGGTTGACTAACTTCCTCCTGTCCAAACCATTCCCACATGTTTTCTCCTGTCAATGTTTATATTTATTTTTGCAACTACTTTCTTCTATGCTGATTACTTATATAAACACATTCCTTCTATATTTTGTGTGATTTTGTTGTTTTTCAATTTGCATATACATACCTTATTCTTAGTTAGCTTTTTATTGGGGGGGGGGGGGGGGGTGTATATATTTTAAACAACATGAGAAACGGACAACAATAAAAATATGAAACAACTTTGACAAAACTTTAAGCAGACGTTGAGTGCATTTCGTGACAGCCATCAGATCTCCGTGGTAGTCGACCATCAGATCGGCACAGTAACCACCGGATCACGGTAACTACCAGGAGGGAGTCATGGCGACCAGGTCCAGCAGCTGAGACAGTACGGAGACGGAGGAGTGTCCGGACGAGTTGAGGAGCAGATGGAACATCTTCCTCCACGCCGACTTCCTGCCAAACCTGGAGAAACAGGAAGTGGACGTAATACATATGATACATAACACACTACATATATAAACACATTATATACTTAACATATAAATACAAAACATCACACAGAGTAGGCCTCATAAAATCCAAGGTCAAACAAAGCTATAATCTGATTGGACGCCCCACAACCAGGACCAAGTTTAAATGGTTTGAACTTTGAGCTCAGCATCAAGGTGCAGAATTGGAGCGGTCTGCTTTGCTCAGGGTAATGTCAGTGGTAGTGCTGGGTTGGGCTTCTAGCTCAACTCCATTGGCCGCGCCTCCACTGAGGGTTTGGGTCAGTATGTGGACGAGTGGATGGATGGGTTTGTGGACGGGCGTTTGGATGAGTGTCTGGAGGAGTGGTAGGCTACCTGGCGGCATTCCGTCCCAGCTTCTCCACCATCCAGCCGTCCTCCTCTTCCACAACGATCATCCTCCTCTTGGTCAGCAGGAGATGAACCGCCTCGGCCAGACACAGCAGGTCCACCTGGCAGGAGAACATTGGAGAACACACAGTCAGACCCCCACACATGCACGCACACACACACACACACACACACACACACACACACACACACACACACACACACACACACACACACACACACACACACACACACACACACACACACACACGTTTCTACCCCTACCTGGTATGGAGAGTCGGTGGTCTTCAGGACCCCCTGCTGGATGTACCCGAGGGCGGCAGGGACCTGGGAGGCGGAGGTCACGTCCGTCTGGAGCTCCAGGTCCAGGGAAGTGAGCAGGTCCACAGACAGCAGGAAGTCCCTGCATGGGAAACGGAGCCACCGGGTTACCCCTCGGCGTGTATGGAAAGAGTTAGGAGGGAGGCGAGGGGAGTAAGGAGTTAGTATGTGTGAAGAGGGAGGTGTGAGTGCGTAGCAGTGTGGTGTGAGGAGAAGGAAGGAGTGATGAGCTGTCAGGAGGACTGAGGAGCAATGAGGAGGAGGAGTTACCTGTGTGTGAGGAGTGAGGGAGGGGGGAGGAGTGAGGAGTAAAGAGGGAGTGAAGAGCTAGGAGGTGTGAGGAGCAGTGAGGAGTAAAGAGGGAGTGAAGAGCTAGGAGGTGTGAGGAGCAGTGAGGAGTAAAGAGGGAGTGAAGAGCTAGGAGGTGTGAGGAGCAGTGAGGAGTAAAGAGGGAGTGAAGTGCTAGGAGGTGTGAGGAGCAGTGAGGAGTAAAGAGGGAGTGAAGAGCTAGGAGGTGTGAGGAGCAGTGAGGAGTAAAGAGGGAGTGAAGAGCTAGGAGGTGTGAGGAGCAGTGAGGAGTAAAGAGGGAGTGAAGAGCTAGGAGGTGTGAGGAGCAGTGAGGAGTAAAGAGGGAGTGAAGAGCTAGGAGGTGTGAGGAGCAGTGAGGAGTAAAGAGGGAGTGAAGAGCTAGGAGGTGTGAGGAGCAGTGAGGAGTAAAGAGGGAGTGAAAAGCTAGGAGGTGTGAGGAGCAGTGAGGAGTAAAGAGGGAGTGAAGAGCTAGGAGGTGTGAGGAGCAGTGAGGAGTAAAGAGGGAGTGAAATGCTAGGAGGTGTGAGGAGCAGTGAGGAGGCGTTACCCGTGGGTGAGGAGCAGCGAGTCTGTGTCCAGAGCTCCCAGGAGGAGAGAGGAGGAGTGGAAGGTTCTCATCATGAGGAGCAAACTGGAAACCACACTGGCCATGCTCCCCTCCTGTCTCAGCCCCACCCACTTCTACACAGGGTCAGAGGTCAGGGTCAGAGAACAAAATAAACAGGTTTCTGAGACTAAAGCAGCACCCAGCACACCAACTTAAAGTTGTAGGGCATGATTAGGAAAAGTGTCATGCACATCATTACCAGGACATTATATAAACTCGGTTACTAGCAATTTTTGCAATATATCACACACAGCAGAATGTCAGAAAAGCATCACATGGATAGGTTGATAAAAATCGGACTCTTTGACTACTTGGAATGGAACTTGCATTATGTGGAACAAGTAATCAACAATAAAGCAAATCAAAAAAGTAACTTACGACAGAATTATGTATAAGTATAAGTACAAGTATACTGGGGTCTTGGGCTGGTGGCAGAGCGGGAGAGGAACTCACAGATAGTCTCTGGTATTGGGGGAGTGTATAGAGGGTGACACATGCGTCCAGGAAGAGGAAGCAGCGTCCTTGAGGAAGGGGGGCTGAGTTCTCCGGGGACAGCCTCCTCCTCAGCTGGGACACTACGTAGAAATCCCACGGCAACGAGCTCCTCTCCACCTGGACACGAAGCAGGCTGTCAATATGTCTGTCAACTGTACATCCGCCTGTCTATCTACCTATACCTGTCTGTCTACAAATACCTGTCAACACTATACCTGTCTACCTATCCTATCCCTCTAATGCCCTGTCAATCCCTCCAACTATCTACCCATATCTACCTACCTACCCATCTACCCTACCCACCCACCCATCTGTCCCTCTCCATCCGAGAGCAGCATGCTGGTTCCAGTACCTTCAGCACCACATGGTTCCCCTGGCTGAAGCCCGAGAACACGGAGAACCTCTCCTCCTCCTGGACCTTGGAGTGGAGGAAGACCACCTCGCTGCCTGAACACACAACACACGCTGGGGTTAGAGACCCAGCTGGGTTGCTAGGGTTACAGATACAGGCCCTGTTGCTAGTGTAACGGATACAGGCCATGTTGCTAGGGTTACATATACAGGCCGTGATGCTAGGGATTACAGATACAGGCTGTGTTGCTAGGGTTACACACCAACTTGTGTTGTCGTTAGGGGTCATTACTGTTGTGTCGCTAGGGGTTAGAGGTGTGCCGCTAGGGGCAACAGGTGTTTAGCTAGGGGAAACAGGTGTGTCGCTAGGGGTTAGAGGTGTGCCGCTAGGGGCAACAGGTGTGTCGCTAGGGGAAACAGGTGTGTCGCTAGGGGATAAGGAGCTCACCGAGGGAGAGCTGGGTGTCTTGGTCCACGTGGGGGAAGGGAGTCCCCACGGTGTGGTAGCCTGGGAAGCAGCTGACCTCCGCTTGATCCAGGAGACGCTTCCTCGTCTCCCCGCTGCAGGGGTCCCTCAGTAGAGGGGCCTCACCTGGAATACAGAGCCTCCAGGATCACACAGGAGCCCTCTGTGTTGGTACTAGTATCATGTGCCAGTGTGTATACTAGTACTAGCATCAGTTAGCCTAATGAACCAGTGTGGGTACTAGTATAATGAAGTGTGTACCAGTCTGGGGGGTGACGGTGTCCTCAGTGGACGCGTTCCCCAGGGTAGAGTGTGTTGTGTGGGCCTCCAAGCTAGTCTCCTTGATGGGACTCAGTTGTTTCCCGGTGGTGAACTTGGGCTCGGGGGAGCAGGGCGCAGCATCCTGCTCCTGTGACACCACTCCCTGGTTGTCTACACAGACACACACACACACACCAATCGGGTTTCTATCACTAATTACAATAATATACAATATCAGTGCACTATTGAGGAACATGTAATCAAATCAGGTGAGATAACGTTGTAATAAAAGAAATGTATAGTATAGATATAGTAATTTGCATTGGGGTTTTGTTTGACATTTGAATACGGTGCATTATTTTCCTCATTTAGAAACATAGCAGTTCAAGGCTGTCCTCTTAATCACTGGTTCCCAACCTTGATCGCAAGGCCACTTGGGCACAAGTCCATGGGCCGGAACCGGCACTCTCCTGATGCAGGGCGTGGACACCAGGTGGGCGGAGCCGGCAAAGTCTCGCGTGTTGTCGGGGCTGGAACAGAGTGTCTTGTTCTGGACTGTGCCCACCACCGCCTCGGTCAGAGACAAATGCCTCGCTCCAGCACCCTGGAGAGGACAAGGAGAGTACTTGGTTGCACTAGACACTCATCTACAGTCATTCAGCTACAGTATCACCATAGGAATTTAGCTAGTCACACTACAGTAGCACCCTAGTCATTTAGCTAGTCATACTATAGTAACACTGATGATTTAGCTACAGTCGTACCACAGTAATACCAGTTATTTAGCTACAGTGGTGCTATAGTAATTCCAGATATTCCGCTACAGTCATACTACAGTAATACCAGTTATTTAGCTACAGGCATACTACAGTAATACAAGTTTTTCATTTAGCTATTCATACTACTGTAATACTAGTTAGTTGGCTACAGTCATACCACAGTAATGCTAGTGATCTAGTTGTATGCATAGCTGTTCGATGTAGGGCTTCCTGTGACGCTGACCGGAGGGGAACAAAGTTTAGCATGTACAGAGCTGCTTCCAAAACCGTTTATGAAGCAACAAACCTCGACAGCGTGAGAGTTTTCAGACGCCACGGCACCACCTGGCAGAGAGCAGCACAAAGAGAATTAAGCCAGCCGGCCAGCGCAGCAACATTCATGGGTCCACGTCCACCATAAGCCAATGGACTGTACCAACTGGTGGGATGACCTACCCTTCATTCATCTTGGTGAACACTCCCACATTTGTGATGACATAAATAAGTCGAGTTTGAAATGGCTTGCAATGACTAATCAACCTCCCACACAGGGGTGAAACTGGGTAGGGGCTGTTTAAAGACCAGCCATGTGTGTTGCGAGTTCTCACTGGGACAGGGAAACTGGATCTTTAAACAGAGCCCCTTCTCTCCCGGACGCAGGAAGACATCGTTGAACAGTGGGTTGGGGCTGGGTCTGACGTCCCTGCAAAGACAACATGCAGATGGTCTGATTACTTAGGAAAAGGGTCTGGCTGCTAAGGACAGGGTCTGGTTGCTAAGGAAAGGTATGGTTGCTAAGGAAATGGTCTGGTTGCCAAGGAGATGGTGTGATTGCTAAGGAGATTGTATGGTTGCTAAGGAAATGGTGTGGTTGGAAAGGAAAGTGTCTGGTGGCTAAGGAGATGGTCTGGTTGCTGAGGAAAGGGTCTGGTTTCTATGGAGATGGTCTGGTTGCTGAGGAAAGGGTCTGGTTTCTAAGGAGATGGTCTGGTTGCTGAGGATAGGCTCTCGATGCTAAGGAGATGGTCTGGTTGCCAAGGGAAGGAATTTGGACCCAGTTTTGATCCTTCTGTCTGGGGGAAGTGTTCCTTACCCATAAGGCATTGCGGAGGAGGAGTCGGAGCCAGATGAGGGGTCGGTGAAGATGTGGAATGGCTCGGCCGCTGGAAGGTTCCTGGCCTCATCCACCTGGGTGGGGAAAAACAGGAAGTAAAACAACCTGGAAATAGTTTGAGTGCCATCAGTGCATTAAAACAGACCAAACAGAGCCTAGGGTGAAAGTCGAGTCGGTGCGGGGGGGGCAGGGGGGGCTCATACCTGGTTCAGGGCTGCAGGTTGGGACTTCCGTAACAGTAGCATTTTCTGCTTCTCCTGCAGCTCCTGTTCGAGTTTCTGTTGAAGATCATCCATTCGTCTGATCTTCTCTGGAGGAACCAAACCACAGCCATTACCACACTACACATACTATCACTACTAATCTGTGGTACAGACCGGCCTAACACATTACTACTTAAAGAGCAAGTGAACCCACTGTTGCAGATGGAATTCAAACATTATGAGATTTCCGGAAAGGAAATTGGGCTGAGAGATCTAGGAAGGAGGGGGGCATGTTACGATCCACAGCAACTTTGTGATACTTTTTTAGTACCATTGTTGTGTATGAGCGTTATAATGAGCTACGTTGTATAGGAGAAGCTTAACCCTCACTCGGACAAAAATAAACTCATACGGAGCACCACACATCCACACATGCACCGTAGCGTTACACTATAGGTGTCCTGGGAAGCCTAACTCTCTTTCAGATGCGATCATCAAAATCAAGTCTGTCCAGAACGAGCTCCACACAACTGCACACCCACACACACCAGAGTGGAATGTTCACATAGTGTTTTGGGGAGACTGGCAAAAACATAGGATACTAACACCTTTTTTCTTATTTCAGTAACAGTGATCAAATTGCACGATCATATAAGACATTTTGCCACATTTTAAGCAACAACAAAAAACGGTTTTGGGTCCACTGCCAATCTGTAGTTAAGTACAATATGTAGAGAGTGGATTACCATCAATCTCCTGCCGTTGGGCGCGGAGTTCCTCAATGCAGATCTCCTCAATCCCTTGGGTCACACGCTCCTTGCAGTACATGCTGCGCACTTTTACGTTGTTCCCCGCGTTGCCCTCCTCGCTAGCTGCGCCGCCTTCACAGGACGGCAGTTGGACGGCCTCCAGCTCCTCTTGAAGGTCTCTGCAAGTCATGTTTCTGTGATGACCCCAAAGATCAGCAGTTCTCAAACTCTTTCCCAAATCCTTAAGCAGTCTGTTCATATATACAGGACCATTTCAATGACATTTCTTTATGCCAACAACGATATACTTTACAACTACGATCGCTGTTTAGGCAGCTTTTTCTGCCACCGCATCCACATTTTAGGCAACAACAAGTGGGGTTGTGACCCCAAGTTTGGGAAACACTGCCCTACATGCACAGATATAGATCTACTGGTGCTACTGTTGCATACCCCAGTTCCAAACAAACCATTCACAATACAGCCTTTTAAACGTGAAGCTACAGGTTATTCAAGTGGTTGGCTTTCTGTGCAAGCGATTTTCCTTTCTCACAGAGCCAAGTGGGGTCCATTACAGCTAAACAGAGCTTGTGAGCCAACATATATATGAACTCACCCCCTTAGGGTCCTGCTGGTGTGGGGGCCCTCTGGTGCCAGGGCCCCAGGCCCCTGCAGGGGGAGGCTCTGGCCCTGCGGAACCATGCTGGGCAGCTGGAGGTTAAACCCCACAGAACAGCCTGATGGGAAATAAAACAGTGCACCCATTCATTCATAACTGAGCTCTCCACATCTCTCTGTACCTCTGTCTGCCCCTTAATTTGTAATGTTTTAACGTGACCTTCTATATATATATATATATAGTTTCGTTTTTACTCCTGTATTATTTTTTGTGATGTATTTTTATGCTTTTTATTCATGACAGATACACATATATAGAGTTAGACAGGGAGGTATGGGAAAGAGAGAGGGGAGGACATGCAGCAAATGACCGCGGGCTGAATTCAATCCCTTAAAAGTGTCTTTGAGTACTCAGAAAAGCGCTAAATAAATAAAATACATTAAGAATCTATTTGTCTCTCTCTGTTTTTGCACATGTGGTTGATTCGATTGGCTCACTCACTGTAGTTGTTAATAGCATAGGACTGTAGCGTTACATTAGCATCCTGTTACTGCCAATAGCATGGGACTACAGAGCTACATTAGCAGCCCATTAGCTGCTCATAGCATGGGACAACAACACTACATTATCAACCAGTACCTGCGCTCTTGGCTAGCCTCTTCCTGCCGCGTGGTCGTAGGTCCACCTGGCTTCTTCTGGGCGGGGAGCTGGCCTCCCCGGTCCCACCTTCACCTGACACCCTCACCTGTACAGAACTGGGAAGGTGAGAGCATTGTCATGACAATCATAATACACCCAGCACCCGCGTTGATTTTCTGTACAATCACACATAATGTTTGCATTGCGGTCATCTGCTTAGATTTCAACAAGTTACAAAATCTTGCAGGTGCAGGAAATGCAGAAAGATATGTTTGGTGAGGCATGTGTTTGTTCGCAATCATGTTATTTTCACAATCATGTTATTTTGTTCTTGCTACATTGCTGACTTATTTTCCGACCACTTAACCATTGTGGGGAAGCCCCGAGAGTGTAGCCGGCCTACCAAAGGTACTGCTGAATGCTTGCCAGGGGCTGGGCTTTGTAGCTCAGGCCCTCCTGCAGGACCCTCTCCGCCTGCTGGAACTCTCCCTGGCTCTCTAGGTGCTGGGCCCAGGCCACATAAAAGGCTGCGTGGCTCCGGCCCAACTCACGGCCCTGCATGTAGCGGAACATGTCTGCCGGCACAAGGCTGTTCTGGGCCTGCAACACAAATCCACCCCCAGGCCCAGAGGCCATTTGCAACCACAATGGAGGTTATCAGACAGCATCCTGTGTGTATTCACCGTTCATCTGTACAATGCTGAATGTGTAACTTTATTTGCGTACATTTTTGGATTTTCAATCCCAGCTATCCCTTCCTGAGGTCATTCGTTTGGGTTTTTTGTTTAAATAGCACATTTGATGCGCTGGTGGTAAAATAAGGCCCCTCTAACTTCATCATAGTGAAGTTAAAGGGGTAGTTTAAATCTGGAACCATGTTGAACCATATCACCAGCCAAGATCCAGAACAAATAAAAACAGGGTTTCATGTGTCTGTGGTCCTTGGTTTTGTAGGGGTGAGGTAGCTTTGGCTCACCAGTTTGATCCACAGGCTGATGTATCGCGGGTCTTGATGCAGTTTGCTCTTGTTAGCGAACTGCATCACTGCCCTCTCCAGCAGAGGTTGCAGTTCACCATGCATCTGGCCGTCCGGGGACACTTGCAGACTCCACTTCACGTACCTGCCCAACACAACACATAACAAGGTAGCATGCTGCCTACACAACACTGTTACGTACCAACATCATATTTTATTTTATAGATTTCTGAAAAACAAGACATTATTGAAACTATACAATACATACTTTGTGTATATATCTATATATACACACACTTTTTTTTTTTTAATATGTAGCATGTTAGTTTTGGTTCTCACCTGTCCCACACATCCAGCGCTTCACATTCACTGGAAACAAGCAACTGGGACTCAAACAGCCTGCCGGGGAGAAGTCAAAGTCCCTTCAGGTGATAGAATGAAGATCTGCGATTCAAGCAGTGACTGAACCGCTATGTTAAGAACGTGTTTAACGGCTGATACATACTGCCTCTGTTGCTGGATCCCTGCCTGCAAAGCGTCGCACACGTCCGGGAAGATCGGAGGTTCTTCGTTCAAAGTCAGAGCTTGTATTTTGACTTGAGAAGGATAGATGTTTTCCTTGCAGGGTTGCCATCCTCTCGTTGCCTCTGCCATGACTACAGATCCAGAATACTTTATTAATCCCAGGGTGAAATTGTTTCGGTCACAATTTAAAGTAAAAACCAAATGGAAACACAAAAGTACAGCAAGGCAATCCAAAAAGAAAGGAGAATACGGAGATTAACGTTATACACAAAAATTACATAACTACACATCGACTAACGTCAAACTTGCATGTTTGCACAGTCAATTCAAGCAAAACTTGAAAAGTGCAAATTAAATATGCCATGTAATGTGAAAGTGAATTGAATATTTTTAAAGTACAGAGTTAAAATAATAGTAAAAATATCGTTAAAAGCAGCTCGAACATCTGCACACTAGTCTGTCAAAATGCACTGTTAGGGCTGTATTGTAACGTTAGTGGTTCGTCGACACCTAGCGATATACAGAGAAACATGTAACGAACAATACAACGTGAGTATGTCAACATCAACTTAAACTTACTAACGTTACATATGAACCCCGTTAACTAGAATATATCGTAAAGAAACGATTCTATCCATACCTTGGTTACTTTGGAGGTTTCTTGCCAACCTTCGACAACATTCAAATTAATCGCAAGTCGAACCTAAACCTGATTGGACAATTCTGCATCATTGTCGTGCTGTGATTGGGCTGTTCATTTGTGTCACTTCCGTTAGCTGGCGTCACTTTTGCTTCGTTCAAAGCAGGTTGGACCTGGGAATTATTTTACTTTTAAAAGTGGTATAGGTTATGTGTAGCGCAATTCTGTATGTATAGAAGAACACTTTACACATCTTTTTTTTACATTATTAATCTAAATATATCTTTCCATGCTTGTATGCATCACACATACAAGAATTGTTAGTCTCACTGTGCAGAGAGTCGTAACTAAGCCGCTACCCTGGGCTCTCGTCTGGTCCTTCCTTCGCCACAATATTGTGTCCCTAATACGTTATGTAGGAGCCAGAATCCTATTTATTTAGTTATTGGTGTATTTACTTTACGAACTTATCAAGTTATCTCATTTTGTGGTTTGTTTGTCGGGATTAATTACTTTTGAGTTCACCCCCTCTGCAAGCAGGAGAAGGAGGTGGAGGCCTACTGGGTGTGGCCCATGGAAGAGCACACAGTATTTCAACTGTGCTCACATGCAGTAATAGAACCCTTCGTTTATTCAACAGTATAGAATTTGGTTTAATCTGCAGTCCATAATAAAAGTATCCAACTTCAAGAACTTCACTCTGGCACACATTATTGGGCATTGCATTTTGGAATGTGGTGGACAGACAGTCCCTGAGAGGGGTTCGTTTTGACATTGGAAACTAAAAGAAGCCATCTACATTGACACAGCACATAAACAGCCAAATATAATACAAAAACATACAACTGTAAATGGTATAAAAGTGCAATACAATAACAACCTAAACCGTACATAAATATATACAGGCTACACCTCTCTTTCCCTGAGTGTGCGTGTCTGTCGGTCTCTCTCTCTAACACACCCACCCACCCAGCCAGCCAGCCAGCCAGCCACCCACACACACACATCAAAATGGATATTTATTTTTAGTCCTATTGTAAAGAGAACGAATGTATCTTTAATCATGAAAGCGAATGATTTAACATTCCAATTAAACTCGTGATACTAAAACGTCTGACCCGAATATATGAAAAGACAACGGTCGGAATTTGCCAGGTATGACACACCTGAAAGCCTGATGGCGGTGACGTTAGTTGCTAAATGGGCACACCCAAAGCCGGAAGTGCAATCGAAAATGTGTCTCTGCTGTCTTCTGTCGCTGTAATACTTTCAAACACAACGGGCGACAGTACCTGGCAGAGAGGGAATCAAGGCACCTGTGGGCTGTTTCGTTTTTGGAAGAGGGCCGACAGACCAACCGTAGTTATGTTGCTCAGCGTTGGACTAGTGTGGGCGGTGCTGATCCAAACACTGCACAGAATCAACGGAGAGGACTGCGCGGCGAAGTTCCTCAACGGCCATGAAGGCTTTGTTCTCGACATTGAAACTTCGGTGGACAGAGGGGCAGTGTTCATCGAT
Organism: Lota lota; assembly: GCA_026745465.1. Classification (NCBI taxonomy): domain Eukaryota; kingdom Metazoa; phylum Chordata; class Actinopteri; order Gadiformes; family Lotidae; genus Lota; species Lota lota. Next base: position 1,422,822 of record JACYXH010000249.1, read on the forward strand.
TCTCCGCCTATAACGAAAGCCGAGGACTGTGTGAAGGCTTGTTGCCTACTGCCTCAGTGTAATGTAGTGCTGGTAGATGAGAGAGACTCGGACATCACCTGCTCTCTCTTCAACTGCCTCTATAAGCAGGAGTTCGCCTGCAGGTTCGTCAGAAAGATCGGTTTCAGTAGCTTTGTTCTCGACTCCGTCTACCAACATTACCTGGATGCACCAGGAACCAAAAAAGGTGAGCCAGGAAGTGGACTGTTGTGGTTCTAATTGCATTATTTGAGAAATTTTACATTCTTGAGTGTAATAAGAGTAGAGCTCAATGTGCACCTATATTAGGAAGCAACTTTATTTGTTTTTCTAATGACTAATATTTATATCAAGAGTCAATTCGCAACAGAAGATTACATTCTGAAGGCTCTGTAGGGCCCCTACTGCTGTCGCTGTAGGCCCCCTGTATTCCTTATTCCCGTAGCCCCTAGTGCTGGCCCCCCCCCTGTCTCACTCTGTTGCTGGTATCTCCAGGGAAGACTGTGGCCCCCGTGGCAGTTGCAGGCCGCAACGTAGTGGTGAGAAAGGGTGAGGTCGTCACACTGAGGGGCGTGGAGAGCCGGGCCCCGACGGACGCCACCATCACCAGTTACAAGTGGAACCTCCAGAAGGGGGACCCCTCCGTGGTGATGGAGGTAACACACACACACACACACACACACACACACACACACACACACACACACACACACACACACACACACACACACACACACACACACACACACACACTATTGTGTTATTTTTTTTGTTTTCTTTACCATTCCATTCGGAGGGGCCCCCTGCAGTGCCTCCAAAGTCACTAACGGTAGAATGATCTCTTGATTTAGGGCAATGCTGACCAGCTGCTGGTGTCCAACCTGAACTCGGGGACTTACGTCTTCCAGCTGCATGTCACCGACTCCAAAGGCCATTCAGACACAGACACGGTCAACATCCAGGTCCTCACTCAGGAACAGTCTGACAGTGAGTCCACATTGGATATGTAATTTAATTTATTTGTTTAACTTTTGGTTAAAAAAATAAGTGATGTAGAGATGATTTTATTTCAAATGTTACTATTCTATTTTTATCAAATGCTTAATGGAAATGGAGGCAAGAATACTGAAGTAGAACAGTGGAAGGTGAAACATGCCATTAGCTAAAGGTTTGGTTGTTGAACATGGTGTTAGCTTAGTGTTTGGTAGTAGAACAGGCTGTTAGCTTAGTGTTTGGTAGTAGAACAGGCTGTTAGCTTAGTGTTTGCTAGTGGAACATAGCATTATTTTAGTGTTTGGTAGTGGAATATGGTGTTAGTTTAGTTTTTGGTAGTGGGACATGATCTTGGTCTCGTATTTGGTAGTGAACCTGCTGGCTAAGTGTTAGGTAGTGGAACAGGCCGTTAGTTCTGTGTTTGGTAGTGTAACATCATAATGCTGGTACTGGTAATACGTGGTGTTGGCAGGTTCCCAAGGGGGGGGGCCTCTGTCCTACCCAGGGAACCAGTCAGACCACATCCCGCTAAAACTTTCCAGCGGTTTAAAAAACACACACAAAGACAGACATGACAGCAGGTACAGACATGCATGGTGTTCAGTAATAATAGTAGTGTGTTTACTACTATTCCCACCGTGACAACAGAAACTAACTAGACATGTCGCCGCATGTGCATTTTCTGAAGAAAATGCACGTGGTTGCATGAGCCAACTCGTCGTGTGCGCAATGTTCTGCAAGCATGCTGACATGCTAATGCTAGCGAGGCTAATGAGCGAGCACGCCTAGTTTCATGTCCCAGGGCCGCTTTGAAGCGGACTTCTGATTGATCGAGCAATAGGGCAGTTGTCATTTGAAATTGACCATGTGACGTCATTTTGTTAGCTATTAAAACAAAACTTTCCACCTTACCTAAGGGGGAGGTGCTTGATGGGCACACCAATGTTTAGGACTCTGGTGTTCTCTGAAGTGGACTTGGGATTTGTTTAATAATGGCGGCTCATTTGCATAATGGTATTTTCGAATAAATCTGCCATAACTCTGCCATTTGTAACATATTAAAAACCAAAATAATACCATAAGGTCGGGCAGTATTAAGGAGTATGTGGTCTAAATCGTGGGTCATTTGGGTTTACGGGTCGGTTTTCACGATTTGTTTTCAAGGTTTTCCAAAAACTTTCAAGGTACAGCAAAATCTATCCTGACGGACCTTATGGGTCCTTGAGGCAAAAAGATTCAGCATGTCAAATACGGCCCAGATGCCAAGTTTGGTTAGGTTTGACCACGAGTTATAGCGCCCCCCTGTGACCATAGCGGGACAAAACATTTGGGGACCTCCTTACTTCCGGTCTACAAATGCCTATTTAATTTGACAACTCCCAGTTGTTCAGGTTTGGAGTGGTTGATTTTAGTGTTTTTGCCCCATTCACTTTCCATATTAAATATTAATAATATAAATATTAATAATAATAAAAAAGTCAGCAATGGTTGGTCTCTAAAAGTAGTCGCTCACTGCATTGATATATGCCCGACTTTGTGGTAGTGGTTTGGTGCAAATACCTCCAAAACTGTAGGAGTAGATAGTTACACAAAATAGGGAGGAAGAGTAATAATAATAAATAAAATAAAAGGACACATGATAACAATAGTGTGGCATTCTTTGCAACCACGCTAATAACTCCGTACTATTATTAGCTTTTATGCAAAGCGACTGACTGAATTCAGATGCATGTCGTTCAGTACCACCTAGTGGTTAGACAGTGAATACAGATAAATATCTTTCAGGAGCGGGGAGGGTATTTTGCATCTTGCCCAAGGTTGTCTACAGGTAAGTTGTGGAGAACAAAACACACAAACCACTACACCAGTGTTTCTCAATCTCGGGCCCCGACCCCAAGCCGTGAGCACACTACTACTAACCACTTCACTGGGACATTTATGATGCGGGCGGATGTGGATTGGGCTAAAATGATGTGTGGGAAGAACAAGCAACAACAATGTAGGAAGTTGTGAACGCAAATATTTCCGACCTACAAATGAGGTCACAGGCCAAAGTTACGTAAGTAAGTAAGTTACGACTGCACCGGCACACACAGACAGCTCTAATGATGAAGTGTCCCAACAGTGTACTGCCTGGTGGCGAAGGAGGTGGGACTGTGTCGCGCAAGCTTCAATCGCTGGCACTACGACGCCGCGTCACTCCGCTGTGATAAGTTCATCTATGGCGGATGCAAAGGAAACTACAACAACTTCCTGTCTGAGAAGGAGTGTAGTGATGCCTGCTCCAATGTCAAAGGTACCCCATTCCCCACTAATGGTTAAATGACACTTCTTCAGCATTGAATATCCGCTTTAGGTACACTATGGGTCTCTACGTCACCGGCGTCTTCCACTTCCTTTTTCCTGCTATGTTTTCAGGTTCATTCATGACAGAATTGTTGAGAAGGTTCACAAATATGTTCATTTGTACGACACATTGTCTTCACATAATAAAGATCACCAGATGTCACTGAATTAGTAACTTTTGGCAGTTTATGCTCAGAACAACCAATGCAGAACCATGCATATGAACAGTAGAAACCCACTGCGTACATACGGCAGCAATTAAACTGTTCTATCTTTTACTGTACATACTCGGACACATTGCAGTCATTTAGGTCATAACCATGTTTATAAATAGGATGTTCTATTCACGTGATGTTCTGTTTCCATAGCATCTACTGGTAGAACTGTTCATCTGCCAGGCAAGGGTAAGCCACACATCTATCGTGCAGAGTGTAAAAGCATAGGCACCACAGCCCTTCTGGTATAACAGGTCATTGCTGATTCCGATTGGCTAAATAACTGACGCTAAGCAATGTCCCGCAAACTACGCAATGACCTCATCGACCTCATCAACAAGTCCACTAGGACGTTGATATTACGGGCTGCTGTTTATTGTGTTAAAATGAGGGGGTCTGGGGAAGCAGTGTGTTGACTAGTATGTGGCTCCCCATTAGAGAACTGCACCGCCCCGTGTGTGGAAGGTCAGTTTAGGTGTTTGAGCGGCTGCTGTCTGGACCAATCGCTGGAGTGTGATGGCAAGCCGCAGTGCAGCGACTCATCAGACGAGAGCAGCTGCTCCCAGAGTGAGAGACACGCATGCACGCACAGACCATCCGACATGCACACGTGCGCAGACATCGATGCACACACACACACGCACCTGTCTTAATATATCTAATGCGTATAGTAATGTTTTCACTAATTGTGTGTGTGTGTGTGTTTTCTCTCCCCAGTCAACCAGACGTTCTCCAGTCTTCTGAAAGTTAGTTTCGACAACAACCTGGGTACGTTTTCTGTTCAGTCATTCTCTTTTATCTCTCTTTTTCTCTTTTAAATAACCCCGTCCCTTTCCCCCGCCCAGCAAACTGCACCGAGCCGCCCAAGGCAGGTCCTTGCCGTGAGAACCAGTCGGCCTGGTACTATAACCCCATCCAGCAGCACTGTCACCCCTTCACCTTCAGTGGGTGCCAGGGCAACGGCAACAACTTTGGGTCGAAGGACGCCTGCGAGAAGAACTGCAATGGCGTGACAAGTGAGCACGAGTAACACAGCACTTAGCGTAGAATTAGCATGATGCTATTGAGCATTGGCATGTATTTCAAATGCCGTTTACGTGGTGCTGTGAAAGTATTGGCATGGCACTAACTTGGCATTGGTGTGTTACTAGCATACCATTAGCATGTTGCAATTAAATGGTGCTAAAATAGCAGTGTGATCAGAATGTATTTCAGGATAAATATTCTATAAGAATCATTTTGAATTATCTTGATAGAGAATGTGTTCATAATAACGTCCACAGAGAAGGCCATCTTCGCCCCAGGAAGGTTTGAGGAGCTGGAAGAGACTGAATCAGGTACTGTAGTATGATTTCTGTTACTCTAGGTCAGTGGTTCCCAATCTTTGACTTTAGGTGTATCACTAAATTGTCATCAAGACCTATCGCGGGCCACCTCATATGCAAATGTAAAAAAATAGACATAAAGTGGCTGAGCAAAAAGTGCCAGCGCTCCCTTTATACACAATTATTCATGCAAGAAGGCCATGGCCAGTGGGAAACAGTGGAAAGAAAAGGTTAACACTGTTTATGCTCCCAGTGTGTTTATTTAGCAAACAAAAAACATAAATGTAAAACATTTCAATAGAAAACATGACTGAATGTACAAAGCAGTCCTATTTTTTTTTATAATAAGCCATAATACTATATTTACTGAACAATGTTCATAATATATATTTTTGTGTTTATTTTTTGTGTTAGAAGAATAAAGAATAAAATCCTACGTTCCCACAGGTTGAAATACACTGCTCTAGGTGCTATTAATATTACAGATTTCCTATAGTAACTAGAGGACAGACTAGAGTAATATAACTGTAGTACAACCTTACCTCTAATCACTATTACTCTTGGACAACCTGCCCTCCAATTAATATTACTCTAATTACTATTGCTCTAGTACAGTAGTTAGTATTACTCTATCACAACCTGCCCTCTAGTTACTATTACTCTAGTACAACCTGACCTCTAGTAACTATTACTTTAGTTACCATTACTCGTTACTATTACTCTAGTACAACCTGACTTATTTATCTAGTTAGTATTACTCTAGTACAACCTGCCCTGTAGTTACTATTAATCTAGTTACTACCACACTATTATTACCTAAGTTACTATTATTGACCTAGTAACTAGAGTAATGGTGACTAGGGCCTAGTTACTTTTCCTTTGCCATTCTTCTAGTAACTATTACTCTTATTACTCTTACACTTATAGTCTAGTACAATCTGTTATAGAGTTTCTGCTCCTGTAGAACGGGAGGTTGACTGACAGCTGGTCAGGACAGACAGACGATGATGGCACTATCTGTTTAATGTTATTCTCTCAGGCTCCATCGCCATAGCAATCGTGCTGGCGGTGTCCATCTTGGTGCTGCTGGCAGTGCTGGCCTTCTTCTTCCTGAAAGGACAGAAGAAGCGTGCCCACCAGCCAGTCGCCACATCGCCTCCCCTGCCCGGCGATGGTGGCGAAGAAGACACTGTGGTGTACCGCAGTACCACCAAACCTGTTTGACACTCACACTATTTCTCACATTTCCAACTCCATGTTGTTTCATTCAGAAGAGGGCGTCGCCGCAGTTCAAAGACTTTTTAGTTTGTTGAAACTGAATCTGCACGGTTGTGAGCACTGACGCTAGCTTCTCTCAGTCCTTCGGGTAGCACCAGCTAACATGACATCTAACACCTGTTTTGGTCTTAACAGTTTGTGGTCTTTTTTTTTATGATATATTTATAATTTGTGTTTTGAAAGGTTATGGACAGTCCCAGGTTATCATGTCAGATGGTTTTAGAAATGGGAATGAGCTTTTATAGGATGCATTTTTAACAATATTCTTGTAAATATGTTTGAAATAGTCTGGTATTTGTTATTGCTGCCATTTTGTGGTAATTGTTTTGTCATCAATAAACCATAAATAGTTGTTTTAAGTTGTCCATTTTTAGCTCACACATTTTGAAGATCGAAACCAGTTTTTAAACAATTTTGTTTTTAAGTATTTGACGCCCTCGTGTCATTATTTCAAACACATGCTATTTCCAACCAAAAGAGGGCGCCGGATTTCCTCGTGTGTATGGGCAATTACAGTCAAACACAGTATCAAGTATCCGTCAAAACCAGAACAACGGTCCGTTGTCAACGATGCCAAGTGTAACCCTAACCATGACCTAGTATCGCGAAGAAATGAATAGAGGTCAACTTCAAGCCAGCTTCATTTTCCGAAACACCCGCAGTTGGTAGCGAGCTGCAGCAAACGCGGGCCTGACGGAACCCGTAAGGTGAGACGGGGTGGCGGTATGTCCTGATGTTTGATAACCACGCTGCAGACATGACCTGACACGCCATGCTGCAGGAGCCTACCCAGGGCTCAGGAATGCCCTGTTGTACGGACGAGTCGGGGTGTACTGGGGGTGGAGAGATCATTGTTTTCATCCAACTAATACGCACATTGTCTCTTGTCGACACCGTTTCACGTTTCTCTGTTAACCTTCAGGGCTAAGGTGGCCAGGTTTCGTACATGAACAACTTTTATTCACTTTCAAGCTTGTCGGTCCATCTTGATCAACAAAATATGTTATTACGAAATGGAAAAGATGGGACATTTAAATTGTACCTATTATAATGCAAAGTAGAGTCTATGTAGTAAAAGATTGGGCAGTTCCCAATGTACTATGATGTGTTTCAAGCATTGGTCAACATTATATATTGTATTGATATTGTTAATGATAGATGATGCTTACTTATGGATTAAAGTCGATATAGGCCTACCCCGTTTAGCGAGGCCGTGTCACCGTTGATCAGATAGACATGAGACTACACTGTCTCGAAATTAATATTCATGAGAAAGCTCGAACCTTTGCCATTAAAAAAATCTATAAATAAATAAAAATCCTATTTATAAAAAACAAGGTAATTTACGGTGACAGGCCTCCAGACAGTGGACTTTACCCGGTCTGTGCGTTTTCTAAACTTCAGTCACTAAAGAAGAGCAGCTAGGTATTCACAACCGGTGTGGATTTCAGTGTTGAACAGAAAACATGCGTCTAATGTGCAAGAATTAATTGCACATTTAGTTAGCAAAAGGTGTGGTAGCCTACCGGTTTAATGTAACGGATATCAGATAACAATCGATTGCGACATGCCGCTAGAAAGTGTCATGCTGGTTTCCTTCCTGCTGGATTTGAAAAACGCTGCTCCTCGCGTTCCCTCGGGCCATGCAGACATAATATGTTCGACGTGGAAATGGTACGGAAAGACGCCGTTTAAGGTGTTTGCTAAACAATAACCCCCACCCCCCGGAACGTATTTTGTTCCAAGAACAACTTCGAGAAGTGGGCGTTTTGACCACATAACGCCAACATAACGCCACTCCTCCGGCTCGTCTCCGCCTGTCTCAGCAGCACCCCGCCCGCCCGCCGACCGGACCGAACATCCTCAAGAGTTTTGCAAACAGTAGTCGTTCAAGACGGAATCTACATAAAAAAATAAATAAAAAAAACAGCAACGATTGTACACCGCCTCTGTAAAGAATTGTCTTGCGGTCAGTACACGCGTGGAAGCGAATGAGGTAAGTGTTTCAGTCTGTATTTGTGAAGCCCCCGACCAAGTCGGGGACTTTTCCAAGACGATGTGTGCTGTTTCATGTTCTTCTGCCAAATTACAACAATGATGTGCTGCGTTACATGATCATTGTTCAGAAAGGCGTCCTGTTCATTTGAACTAACAACGGTGAGCGGATTTAAGATTACGGCCGAGGTACTAAACTTCAGAGAGGAGTAGAAAGTTTTCTTGGGACGATACATTATACTAAAACAGTTGTTCTCGTCCAACTTGATTGTTTAACTTAGGGTGTGATTGTTTATCTTGGGGTGTGAATGGTTGTGTGGTTAATTTACCTGTGGAAAGTTGCAGTGATTGGCGGTATGTTTACGGTATGTCTACGGTATGTCAAAATCGACCAGTAGATGGTCGATTTTGGGTATAACAATTCATCATAAAATATTTGATTATAAAAATAATTAATCGTAAAAATGACAATATGCAGCTGTGGTCAGTCGGCTTGGGCCGATGTATGACGTCACCACGGGACTGTGATTGGCCAGCCGTGACCAGTCTACCTGTGAGCTGGTTGTCATAGAGATTGTGGACTGTGCGAGTTCCTGGCACGTTATTATAGCACTTAAATCTTTTACAGACAATGATTCATACACGGGAGACATTGCTATGACCTGAGAACGTACCAACTGCCTTTATCGTTTGAATGATAAAAGATAAATGATTAACTTTTTAGAGTCATATCTTTAGATAGCGTACAGAATACTGTGTCTTCTTGGGTGTTTTATGTTTGACTAATTTCCAGATTCTACAACCAACCAAACATAGATTTACTGATTTATTTATTAGCAGAATTTCTTTGAGTTTGCTGTGGATTGGTCCCGTGACGTGGGTCGAGGAATAATGGGGGCAGGGCCGGTCATAGAGGCAGTCAGGTGTGTTTGTTTTGAAGAGTCTTGCAATGCAGGTGAGGAATGTCTAGCACTGGTCTGTGTTCCTATAAACTGAAATCATCCCTGCTGGCTGCTTTCTAATAGATTTCAACACTATCTAATGTCCTGATTAACAGTTTCCACTGCCCTCGAATGTCCTGATAAACACTACCTACTGTCCTAGTAGTGTCCTGATAAACATCTACTCTCCTATATCCTGATAAATACTATCTACTGTCCTGTTATATTCTGATAAATACTATCTACTGTCCTGCTAACAACCTGATAAACACTATCTACTGTCCTGCTAATGTCCTGATAAACACTCTACTGTCCTCTCCAGTCCTGATAAAAAAAATATCTACTGTCCTGCTAATGTCCTTATAAACACTATCTACTGTCCTCTCCAGTCCTGATAAAAAAAAATGATACTGTCCTGACAAACACTACCTGCTGTTCTGCTAATGTCCTGATTTACACTAGTGTCCTCTACTGTTGTGCTAAACTATATCTACTGTCCTGTTAATGTCATAACTCTACAGCATCTTGCTCTGCGCTAAATATTGGCTGTGTTTCTGGATAACTGGAGTGAAATGAATCATGTGTACATTTGTGTGTGTGTGTGTGTGTGTGTGTGTGTGTGTGTGTGTGTGTGTGTGTGTGTGTGTGTGTGTGTGTGTGTGTGTGTGTGTGTGTGTGTGTGTGTGTCAAACCCTATAATATAATTGCTCAAGGGATACCTCTTGAGTCTGCCTCACTTCCAACCAGACAGGAAATTACAGTTTTTTGGAGGTCTAGATCTAGCAATGTGATTGGCTCGTACTGTGCTGTTTTGATTCTAATCTAGGTGAGGTTATAGTGCAGTCAAACATGCAGCTTTAAAACAATCAAAACAGAAATGCTGTGTCTCCATAGTGAGGAGGCATCCTTTAACGGTTACAGCCTGCCTCCTCACTATGGAGACACCCCTTTCACACACGCCTTTCTCCTGACTAATCAGGTTAGCCAATATCAGTACCCCACTGTAAGGAAATTGGCTTTGCTAACATTGACAATGTTTGGATCCACTTACACGTGAGTCAAGCTTTTCTCACATGAATGCCATTAAAACCAGTTAATGTTGTTCCATAACTAATAGCAAGCTGCATTAGTGTCTCAAGATTGCCCTCACTTCGTATGAGGCAAACTATGTTGACATAGTAAAATCAAGACAGTGTAATTTCTCTCACTGACTCAAATGGGCAGAGGTCTGCTGAGATCAGATGTTTGATAGCTGTTGTGGTAGATCTGATTCAGGAGTACAGCGCAGTGCTATCTTAGTGAAAATGAGGGAAACTGTTTAACTCCAGATAGGAAAGAGGGAGAGGAAGTAGGGGGTTGGGGGATGGAGAGAGGAAGTGGGTGAGAGAGGGAGGGATGGGATGGGAGAGAGAGAGGGAGAGAATGAAAGAAGACAGAAAGAAAAACCGGTGGAATGAGTAGGAGGAAGGGGGTGGGAGAGGGTAGAAGGGGTGGAGGGAGAGGGGGGAAGGAGGGAGGAAGAGAGTTAACCACATATTTTGGTGTTTATTTCATTTCTGGATGCACTATTTTGATATTATTTTAAACAGTCCTACGTCTGCTGGTTACTGTGTTTTGATATTTAAACAGGCCTACTTATAGTCTGCTGGTTACTGCGTTTTGATATTTATCTTGTAATACACATTCATGGATATGGTCCTGTTTGAAAGTACCCTTTGTCCGCTTGGCAATATTTTTGATGCTATTATAAACAGGAGTACGTATTATATTCTGTTATTTTCCTTCTATTACACATTTAAGGATATGGTCCTGTTTTAAAACTTGGTTTGGAAGAACATTTTGCTTTGTAACCTTGCGCACATTGTTCTGCATGAGACCAATAAAATGAAAAGAAAGAGATTAACATTGCCTGTTTACTTCATGTAGTAATACGTCTGTTGTGCTACTATAGGAGGGTTATCTGTAGTAGCCTTTTATTGACAAAGTATTTCGCTCTGCCTTCGTACTCAAAGTGATTTTACTATTGGCCCACATGCAAGTGAAGTTGAATAGCCCTACTGTAACCTAACTATGTGGGAAGCTTCCTTGTTAGTTACCTATGTGAAAGTAGTGCACTAAGTGAAACAGCCTAGCCATGTCGTATCACATTACATAGTAATGTCAAGGATTTGATTATGCTAGTAATGTTTAGGATTATATTATGCTTGTAATGTTTAGGAATATATTGTTCTTGTTGAGTTTATATTCAGCTATTCACAGGTGTGTGTTATATCGGTCCACTTGTTGTAACCAAACGCTGTTTATGTTCTTGAAGTCACGTTGTCTCTGATAGATGACCTTCAGACTTAATAAAACCAAAGTCTGAAAACTAAAACATTTATAGTCAAATAAAAACCGAATTCCCCTGTCTAATGCCAACCCGTCATCAGCAAACTGCCTTCAGGTATAACTTATTTGGTGGAATCTGTTGATGTATTGTAGTCTTTCCTGAGCAACATAAACTAGTATGAGGTCTGTCTTGATCAAGGTAAACAAGCATGTGCTCCCTGTAAAAGGCTTGTATAGGCAGGGCAAGGCCAGTTTAAACAGTGCCCTCAAACACAAAGCCCATGCACAGTGCTTTACATAGGCAGGGATCACATTTCGATTATGTGTATCATGTATTATTACTGCGCATATAACACTGTAAATACAAATGTACTGCAATACAATTTTTAGTTGACTGGTTTTTATTCTATTGTCACTTTATTCCTACTTTGATATTGTCTTTTATATTGTAAATAAATACTGTTAATTTATATCTATCTTAAAGGACAAACATTAAAGTGAATAAAAGACAAACATTTGAAAGAGAAAGACAGAAGTATAAGAAGGTAAAGGAATACATTTACCAATGCAGACACAATACATTCCATGATACAAAGCTGCAGCAAACCGGTCTGTCTGATGTAGGACAGGCGCTGGTGTGTCAGTGGAACAATACTCCTCTTGGACCTCAGGATCGGCTTGGGAGCGAAGAACCAGAGTTCCATTAGAACCCCCGGTCCTTTGTTGGCCCCCTGCTGGGA